>OY992541.1:6250611-6260611 GCA_963921195.1 Pegoplata infirma
TTTGAACAAATTAGAGTGCTTAAAGCAGGCTCCAAATGCCTGAATATTTTGTGCATGGAATAATGAAATAAGACCTCTGTTCTACTTTCATTGGTTTTTAGATCAAGAGGTAATGATTAATAGAAGCAGTTTGGGGGCATTAGTATTACGACGCGAGAGGTGAAATTCTTGGACCGTCGTAAGACTAACTTAAGCGAAAGCATTTGCCAAAGATGTTTTCATTAATCAAGAACGAAAGTTAGAGGTTCGAAGGCGATCAGATACCGCCCTAGTTCTAACCATAAACGATGCCAGCTAGCAATTGGGTGTAGCTACTATCATGGCTCTCTCAGTCGCTTCCCGGGAAACCAAAGCTTTTGGGCTCCGGGGGAAGTATGGTTGCAAAGCTGAAACTTAAAGGAATTGACGGAAGGGCACCACCAGGAGTGGAGCCTGCGGCTTAATTTGACTCAACACGGGAAAACTTACCAGGTCCGAACATAAGTGTGTAAGACAGATTGATAGCTCTTTCTCGAATCTATGGGTGGTGGTGCATGGCCGTTCTTAGTTCGTGGAGTGATTTGTCTGGTTAATTCCGATAACGAACGAGACTCAAATATATTAAATAGATGCTTTCAGGATTATGGTGTTGAAGCTTTTATAGCCTTCATTCATGAGCGCAGTAAAATGTGTTAGTGTTTGAATGTGTTTATAAAAGTGGAGCCGTACCTGTTGGTTTGTCCCATTATAAGGACACTAGCTTCTTAAATGGACAAATTGCGTCTAGCAATAATGAGATTGAGCAATAACAGGTCTGTGATGCCCTTAGATGTCCTGGGCTGCACGCGCGCTACAATGAAAGTATCAACGTGTATTTCCTAGACCGAGAGGTCCGGGTAAACCGCTGAACCACTTTCATGCTTGGGATTGTGAACTGAAACTGTTCACATGAACTTGGAATTCCCAGTAAGTGTGAGTCATTAACTCGCATTGATTACGTCCCTGCCCTTTGTGCACACCGCCCGTCGCTACTACCGATTGAATTATTTAGTGAGGTCTCCGGACGTGATCACTGTAACGCCTTCTTGTGTGTTACGGATGTTTCGCAGAAGTTGACCGAACTTGATTATTTAGAGGAAGTAAAAGTCGTAACAAGGTTTCCGTAGGTGAACCTGCGGAAGGATCATTAATGTGTTCCTATCCGTTAAATAAACAAAAAAAAAAATGTTTAATAATATTAAACATTTAAAATGAAATGAAAAATCAAAATATTGATTTATATAAAAAATATATCATAAAATCATAAAGTAAAATAAAATGATAAAATGATAAAAATGAAAATGTATTTTGAAAATACAAGAGAAAAAATATTGAAAAAGGAAATGTCATAAAATCATATATAAATTGAATAAAATGATAAAATGAATTGTCTTTTTCTCAATGAATAAATAAATTACCCAAAAGAGATTTCATAAAATCATAAAAATATATTTTAATATAAAATGATAAAATGAAAAAAAGAAAAATAATTTTGAAAAAAAAATTATAATAAAAATATGTGTATATTAAAAAAAATATATACAAGAGAAAGAAAAAGAAAATATTGAAAGAAATGTCATAAAATCATATTAATTGAATAAAATGATAAAATGAATTGTCTTCTTCAATATTAAAAGAATTTATATTTTGAAAGAAATATCATAAAATCATAAGCTAAAAAATAAATTGATAAAATGATTGCTCTTACATTATATATTATCACAGTGTACTGGCATACCAACGTATCTCATACATTGCATAAAATATATACAATTATAGTTGTACTTGTATAAATGAAATATATAAGTTAAAAATTGTTCTTTTCATTAAGAACTAAGACATTCGCAACAAACTTTGTATGTGTAAAAAAAAATTATTGAAGGAATTGATATATGCCAATTTATTTTGGTGTATTTTTGATTTCTTTCAATAAAAATAAATTTGACTATTGTATTTAAAAAACCAAAATAAATAATATCACTCTAAGCGGTGGATCACTCGGCTCATGGGTCGATGAAGAACGCAGCAAACTGTGCGTCATCGTGTGAACTGCAGGACACATGAACATCGACATTTTGAACGCATATCGCAGTCCATGCTGTAAGGTACTTTAATTAATTTTAGAGTGCTGCTTGGACTACATATGGTTGAGGGTTGTAAGACTATGCTAAATAAGTTGCTTAAAAAGAATTTAATTATTTGATTTAAGCACATGTTATATTACTGGATACTATAAAACGTATTCATAATATTAATAACTAAAGATTGAAAAACACCTCATATGAAATAAATCCTAGTATTTATATATTTTTAATGTATAAATATTCTTTTTTTATTGAGGAAGGTCTAGCATAAAATAAATTTTGTGTCCTAGAATTGCCTTTTTATTATAAAAGAAAAAAATAAATAGATTTTTAAGAAAAGATTTTATTTTCATGGTGCTTTCGATTTAGCAAGAAAAATTTTAAAATTATACAACCTCAACTCATATGGGATTACCCCCTGAATTTAAGCATATTAATGAGGGGAGGAAAAGAAACTAACAAGGATTTTCTTAGTAGCGGCGAGCGAAAAGAAATCAGTTCAGCACTAAGTCACTTTGTCTTTATGGCAAATGTGAGATGCAGTGTATGGAATGTCAAATTTCTAGTATGAGAAATTAACGATTTAAGTCCTTCTTAAATGAGGCCATTTACCCAAAGAGGGTGCCAGGCCCGTATAACGTTAATGATTACTAGATGACATTTCCAAAGAGTCGTGTTGCTTGATAGTGCAGCACTAAGTGGGTGGTAAACTCCATCTAAAACTAAATATAACCATGAGACCGATAGTAAACAAGTACCGTGAGGGAAAGTTGAAAAGAACTCTGAATAGAGAGTTAAATAGTACGTGAAACTGCTTAGAGGTTAAGCCCGATGAACCTGAATATCCATTATGGAAAATTCATCATTAAGATTTTAATATTAATAATATTGAAATAATGGTGTGCATTTTTTCCATATAAGGACATTGTAATCTATTAACATAAAATGAATATTTATCAAAAGATCATTAGCTAAAGTTTATTCAAATTATTTTGCTTGCATTTTAACATAGAATAAATGCTTTTGATTTGATAAAGTGTTGATAGATTTATTATATATACTGCTTGAATATTTTATATTCTATAATGGCATATTGATCAATGATCTTTGTGTTTATAATTATATGCAGTTATATGATTAACAATGCGAAAGATTCAGGATACCTTCGGGACCCGTCTTGAAACACGGACCAAGGAGTCTAACATATTTGCAAGTTATTGGGAATTAAAAACCTAATAGCGAAATTAACATAACTTATATAATGGGATTAGTTTTTAGTACTATTTATAGTCTATTAATTCAATCCCGGGGCGTTCTATACAGTTATGTATAATAATATTTATATTATTTATACCTCTAACTAGAGCGTACCTTGAGCATATATGCTGTGACCCGAAAGATGGTGAACTATACTTGATCAGGTTGAAGTCAGGGGAAACCCTGATGGAAGACCGAAACAGTTCTGACGTGCAAATCGATTGTCAGAATTGAGTATAGGGGCGAAAGACCAATCGAACCATCTAGTAGCTGGTTCCCTCCGAAGTTTCCCTCAGGATAGCTGGTGCATTTAAAAATTATGTAAAATAATCTTATCTGGTAAAGCGAATGATTAGAGGCCTTAGGGTCGAAACGACCTTAACCTATTCTCAAACTTTAAATGGGTAAGAACCTCACCTTTCTTGGTATGAAGGTAGTGGTTGTGATATAATGTGCCCAGTGGGCCACTTTTGGTAAGCAGAACTGGCGCTGTGGGATGAACCAAACGTAATGTTACGGTGCCCAAATTAACAACTCATGCAGATACCATGAAAGGCGTTGGTTGCTTAAAACAGCAGGACGGTGGACATGGAAGTCGTAAACCGCTAAGGAGTGTGTAACAACTCACCTGCCGAAGCAACTAGCCCTTAAAATGGATGGCGCTTAAGTTGTATACCTATACATTACCGCTAAAGTAGATGGTTTATGTTCAATTTCGGTTGGATTATAAACTTTGAAACTTTAGTGAGTAGGAGGGTACAATGGTGTGCATGGAAGTGTTTGGCGTAAGCCTGCATGGAGCCGCCATTGGCACAGATCTTGGTGGTAGTAGCAAATAATCGAATGAGACCTTGGAGGACTGAAGTGGAGAAGGGTTTCGTGTGAACAGTGGTTGATCACGAGTTAGTCGGTCCTAAGTTTAAGGCGAAAGCCGAAAATTTTCAAGTTCTAATGAAAAGGTAATTTACAATTACTTTAGTATTTTTACACTTGAATAATTTTGAACGAAAGGGAATACGGTTCCAATTCCGTAACCTGTTGAGTATCCGTTTGTTATTAAATATGGGCCTTGTGCTCATCCTGGCAACAGGAACGACCATAAAGAAGCCGTCGAGAGGTATCGGAAGAGTTTTCTTTTCTGTTTTATAGTCGTACTACCATGGAAGTCTTTCGAAGAGAGATATGGTAGATGGACTAGAAGAGCATGACATTTACTGTTGTGTCGATATTTTCTCCTCGGACCTTGAAAATTTATGGTGGGGTCACGCAAACTTCTCAACAGGCCGTACCAATATCCGCAGCTGGTCTCCAAGGTGAAGAGTCTCTAGTCGATAGAATAATGTAGGTAAGGGAAGTCGGCAAATTAGATCCGTAACTTCGGGATAAGGATTGGCTCTGAAGATTGAGATAGTCGGGCTTGATTGGGAAGCAATAACATGGTTTATGTGCTCGTTCTGGGTAAATAGAGATTTTCGGATCTTGTTCCTCGGATAGTAGTTACGTAGCCAATTGTGGAACTTTCTTGCTAAAATTTTTAGGGGATTATCGCAAGATGTATTCCTTTTAAATTATAACGACTATCAATTAACAATCAATTCAGAACTGGCACGGACTTGGGGAATCCGACTGTCTAATTAAAACAAAGCATTGTGATGGCCCTAACGGGTGTTGACACAATGTGATTTCTGCCCAGTGCTCTGAATGTCAAAGTGAAGAAATTCAAGTAAGCGCGGGTAAACGGCGGGAGTAACTATGACTCTCTTAAGGTAGCCAAATGCCTCGTCATCTAATTAGTGACGCGCATGAATGGATTAACGAGATTCCTACTGTCCCTATCTATTTTTTTTAGATAGGAAAAAAAAAAAATAAAAACAAAAATCAACTCAAAAGGGCGTGGTGTTGTAAGTGGGGGTCAGCTGCCATACTGCGATCCACTGAAGCTTATCCATCGCTTAGCAATCGTTATTTTTAATAATGATTGTTATATTACTCACAACTTGTGATTCATAAACCGTAAATGGGATATGAGTCCATCATCATTCATAACTCATTTTCATTTTTTCATCATTCATCACATAACTCATTCTTTGTTGAATAGTTGTGTTTTTAGTAAACAATTAAATTTGTTTTACTAAATGCAATTGATCTTGGTTGGTATAATAAAGCTCTATTCTATTTCTTAGAATAGAGCTATTTTTATTTAAGATTTTTTTCTTAACTTATAATTAAACTCTATTTTATAATTTCAAATTATAGAATAGAGTTTTTTTTTTGTTAAGATTTTTTTTCTTAACTTAAACAATTTTGTAAACAATTAAATTTTGTTTTACTAAATAAATGATCTTGATTGGTATTACAAAGCCCTATTCTATTTCTTAGAATAGGGATTTTTTTATTTAAGTTTTTTTTCTTAGCTTTTAATTAAACTCTTTTCTAAAATTTCATTTAGAGAAGAGTTTTTTTTAACTTAAGTTTTTTTCTTAATTTTTAATTAAACTCTATTCTATAATTTCATTTAGAATGGAGTTTTTTTATTTAAGACTTTTTTTCTTAACTTATAATTAAACTTTCTACTCTTTATTCACTTGGAGTTAGAGGTTTTTTTATTTTTTGAGATTTTTATTTACTTACAAGTTAATTTTTTTATTTTTTTTATTTTAGTTTATTTTACTTTATTTTTTATTACGTATTTAATTTTTTTATCATATACGAATTTAATTAATCTTTATTCTATTTTTAATGAGAAAAGAGATTTTTTAATTCAAAATCTATAAAATCTTCGTTCTGTATTCAATTGGAATTTTTTTTTAAACTTAAATTTTTTTTTTAATTATTTTTGTTTTTTTTTTTTAAGTTTTTTACGTTTTTTAAATCCTATGGTAATTTTTTTTAAATAAAGAAACACTATAAAGTTTTTCAAAAATTTTCTAAGTCTAAACATTACATGTAATTGAGAGAGTAATGAGTTGTAATGTTACAGATCTGTATAATAGATATCAGCTGATTGTAATTAATCAGCTGATTAGAATTGAGAAAGTTCTGAAATTTCTCCAATTGGAAAAAAATTTGAGATCGATAAATCACTTTTTAGTGGTTGCTTGAAGTGTACGGAAGTGTTTTGAGGGCGATAAAGTGAAAAGTGGTATAGTGTGAGAAGAAGAAGAAGAAGTGTTAGTGAGTTGGAGAGAGACAGAAAATTGTAGTGGAGAGTGAAGTGAAGTGTTGTTGGGGAATCCAAAATAGATAATATTTTGAGACTTCCCTGGACGTGGAAGTGTGGTTAGGTTGAGAAAGTGTGTGAAGTTAGTGTCTCGTAAGGCGCCCCCTGTGTGTGGTAATCGTAAGTTTGCTTACTCGGTTAGTGTTGACACAAACCTGTAAGAGAGTTGTGACTCCGCTGCCACCTGGATAGGTGTTGCCAGTGTTTGAGGTTTGTGTGGGTACTTCCGGTGTTCGTCAACGGGAGTCTATTTTAGCCTACGTTGGCGGCGGATACTGTTGTGCAGGTTGCCAGCAGTGTTGTAGGTCTTGCGTGCGATTAGTCAAACGTAGGGTGCAACTTGACGTAGAGGTTGAGTGTGAGTGTGAGTGGTGTAATGCCTCCGCCTGCTGCGGGTGGTGTTGGTAGTAGGCGTAAGTCTGCTGCCAGTGGTGGTTCTGCTGGTGCTGGTGCTTCGACGACGGTGTCATCTAGGAGTGGCATCAAAGGTGGAGCGGTTGCGAAGACGGTGGCTGCTGCTGGTCCTGCCAGCTCGAAGGCCAGGTTGAAGGCAAGGGTGTTGACCCCGAAGCCAAAAGAGACGCCTGAGGAGAAGACTAGATGGGATGAGCTGGCAAGGATGGATGATGAGGATCTGATGGAGAAGCGTGATAAGCTTGTCCATTCGGATGTGGAGGTGACGGTTGGTGCCTCGAGCAGCAGCAGCGATGAGGAGGCTGAGGAGGAGGTTGGTGCCGCTGGCGGTGTTGAATGGGTCATGCAGGTGAGTGGCAATGATCATTCTTGTGGGAGTAGTGATGAGGAGGGAAATGTGGGCGTCGCGGGGAGGGACGCCGCGAAGGTGGGCGTGCCTGATTCGCCTTTGGCGAAAAGGGCTAATGGCGCTGGGGGGAATGTTGAGGAGGTTAGGGGCGGCAGTGTCACGAGTCGTGAGAGTCGTGACAGGTCGCGTAAGGTCGCACAGAAGCCGTCGACCTCGGGGGCAGCATCTGGCGGAGGAACGTCGCTTCCAAAGTCAGATCCGGCCCCGTCAGCTGCCACTGGTGTCACAGTGTCTGGGCCCAGTACGGCGGCAGGTTCGGCGGTGGATGAGATGAAACGGCTGACGGAGTCGTTGACGCGGGTTATTTTTGCATCTGGTTGCGACAGCGGTGTTGCCCTACAAGTCGTAGAGCACGGCAACCGTTATGAGCTTTTGTTGATGAAGTTGCTGATGGAGAACGAGCGATTGAGAGGGCGTTTGGATGCCAACCAGACGTCCGCCGGCGCGGGACCGACGCGCGTTTTGCCTGCATCCGGTGTTGGCCACATGCCGACGGTGCCACGGGTCTCTCTCCCGCCTCCTGTGCCTAAGGTTCAGGAGACGTGGTCGCTGGTGGTGAAGGGGAAGGATAACTCCTTTTCGCCCCAGCAGGTGGTTAAGAAGGTGGTTGAGGACGTGTGCCCAACATTGGGTGTCAGAGTCCGGGAGGTAAAGGGGCTTAAGTCGGGCGGTGCGATAATTCGTACTCCATCAGTAGCGGAGAGGGATAAGATCGCGGTGAACAATAAGTTCGAGGAGGTAGGGTTGTCGGTGGCTGTGAACAGCAAGCGGGGCCCCAGGGTCTTGATCGCAAGGGTGGACCCGCATATTTCTATGGATGATTTCCGTAGGGATTTGTGGGAGCTTAACTTGAGCGACCAGATGACTGCTGAGGCCTTTAAGACGGGTGTCCGGCTCGTGAGCAAGCCGTGGAATTCTGCCACAGTTGGGACGGTGGACGTCGTCCTGGAGGGTGATAGCGTTGCTATGAACGCCCTCTTGGACGCCGGCCACTGTTACATAAAGTGGTTCAGTTTCCGCGTGCGTGAACTCGATCCGGTGCCTGCCTGCTTCCGCTGTTTTGGGTTTGATCATATGGCGCGTCAATGTCACGTGAAGCATGAGGTGTGCCGTCGCTGCGGGGAGGAGGGTCACCGACAAAGACAGTGCAGAAATGCACCGAATTGTCGGAATTGCGCGTTTCGGGGTAGGGCTTCAGATCATCTGATGATCTCGGAGTACTGTCCGATATATGCAGGCGTTGTTGCTCGGGCGAATGCACGTCATTGAGATGGAGGGTCGATTTATACAGTTTAACTGTCAAAGGTCGCGAGCGGTCACTGCCGATTTTGGGCAGTGCATGTTGGAGCTGGGCAGCAGTTTTGCCCTGATTCAGGAACCATATGCGGTCAATGGTCGTGTGGGTTGTATACCGGCCGGTGTCCGTGTATTTCCTGATCTCAGGTGCAACGCTGCTGTATTGGTGAACGATGCGAGGTTGCAGTGCATGCTCGTTAGCTCTACGGAGTTGGGAGTGTGTGTCTGTGTTGAGGGCTGGTTCGGAAAGTTATTTCTGGCCAGTGTGTATTGCAAGTTCAGTGAGCCACTAGAGCCGTATATTACGTATATGGATGCGGTGCTACTACAAGCGAGTAGCTTTCCGCTGATCCTTGGGATTGACGCGAACGCATCATCCCCTATGTGGTTCAGTAAAATGGCTCGGCTTAATACCGGCCATCTGAACCGCACTAGGGGCGAGATGCTGACTGAATGGATGATATCCCACGGGATTGGTACGTTGAATGAGCCGACCGATCTGTATACGTTTGACGGCCCTATGGGCACCAGCGATATCGACGTGACTGCTGCAAATTTGGCAGCGATGCGCAGCTACCGCTGTAGGTGGAGTTTGTCGACTCGGCATGGGATAAGTGATCACAATCTCATAGAGGTTGAGTTCACTTGTCGGATAGAGGTCCAGCCGCCAATGTCCGTTATGCGCTGGCGCAGAAGCGGCATCGACTGGATGGTGTACGCGGAATTGTTTCGACTTGAGGTGCACTCGTTGCCTTTGAGTCGTTTCGAGCAATTCAGTGTCGATGAGCAGGTGGACTACTTAGGTGATTGCATGGTTACTGTGAATGATACAGTCATGGGGAGATGTCGCAAGGCAAATCCAAGACGGACTGTGTGGTGGACACGTGAGCTTACGGACATGCGTCGCTCCGTTCGGTTACTAAGGAAGCGATTCCAAAGGGCCAGACGGAATGAGGCATCCGATTTGTACGAGCACAGAGCTGCCTTCAGGCAGTCTCTGGGCGAGTACAAATTAGCAATCGTGCGGGCAAAGGAGGGTAGCTTTCGCCGTTTCGTCTCTGACAACAGGGACGATCCGTGGGGGAACGTTTACAAGCTGTGTCGTGGTAGGAGGGATCGGCAAATCGACGTTTGCGGCCTTGATGTTGGCGGTAACACGTTAACATCATGGCAGCAGTGTGTCAGTGTGCTGCTGGGCACATTCTTTCCGAGGGCGGATGGTGTCGTTGATGCCTCTAACGAGGTGTTGCCGGCGCCGCCAATCTTGGATCGAAGTGAGGTCGAAAGCAGTGTGTCGTTAGT
>OY992541.1:6265611-6270611 GCA_963921195.1 Pegoplata infirma
AATAGAATTTTATTCTATTCAATAAAAGAAAACTTTTCAACAGTTTGTTGATCGGTTTGGTTGGCTGGATGGTTTATAAAGTTGAGAATACTAGTTGATATTATATTGATGAAAATAAATTTATTTATTTTGGACTTGTAATATTTCATAAGCTATATTCTCTTCTACAAAATGATTTTATTCTATTTAATAAAAGAAAACATTTCAACTGTTTGTTGATCGATTTTGTTTGCTGGATGGCTATAAGAAATTCTTGAAATTAATTTTTTAAGAATAAAGAGTTGAGTAGAATTTTATTCTATTCAATATAAAAAAATCTTGAAATTATTTTTTTATGAATAAAGAGTTGAGAATACTAGTTGATATTATTTTGATGAAAATAAATTTATTTATTTTGGACTTGTAATATTTCATATGCTATATTCTCTTCTTAAATAGAATTTTATTCTATTCAATAAAAGAAAACATTTCAACTGTTTGTTGATCGATTTTGTTTGCTGGATGGCTATAAGAAATTCTTGAAATTAATTTTTTAAGAATAAAGAGTTGAGTAGAATTTTATTCTATTCAATATAAAAAATTCTTGAAATTATTTTTTTAAGAATAAAGAGTTGAGAATACTAGTTGATATTATTTTGATGAAAATAAATTTATTTATTTTGGACTTGTAATATTTCATATGCTATATTCTCTTCTTATATAGAATAAAAATTCTATTAAAAACCTTTCAACAGTTTGTTGATCGGATTGGTTGGCTGGATGGTTTATAAAGTTGAGAATACTAGTTGATATTATTTTGATGAAAATAAATTTATTTATTTTGGACTTGTAATATTTCATATGCTATATTCTCTTCTTAAATAGAATTTTATTCTATTCAATAAAAGAAAACATTTCAACTGTTTGTTGATCGATTTTGTTTGCTGGATGGCTATAAGAAATTCTTGAAATTAATTTTTTAAGAATAAAGAGTTGAGTAGAATTTTATTCTATTCAATATAAAAAATTCTTGAAATTATTTTTTTAAGAATAAAGAGTTGAGAATACTAGTTGATATTATTTTGATGAAAATAAATTTATTTATTTTGGACTTGTAATATTTCATATGCTATATTCTCTTCTTATATAGAATAAAAATTCTATTAAAAACCTTTCAACAGTTTGTTGATCGGATTGGTTGGCTGGATGGTTTATAAAGTTGAGAATACTAGTTGATATTATTTTGATGAAAATAAATTTATTTATTTTGGACTTGTAATATTTCATATGCTATATTCTCTTCTTAAATAGAATTTTATTCTATTCAATAAAAGAAAACTTTTCAACAGTTTGTTGATCGGTTTGGTTGGCTGGATGGCTATAAGAAATTCTTGAAATTAATTTTTTAAGAATAAAGAGTTGAGTAGAATTTTATTCTATTCAATATAAAAAAATCTTGAAATTATTTTTTTATGAATAAAGAGTTGAGAATACTAGTTGATATTATTTTGATGAAAATAAATTTATTTATTTTGGACTTGTAATATTTCATATGCTATATTCTCTTCTTAAATAGAATTTTATTCTATTCAATAAAAGAAAACATTTCAACTGTTTGTTGATCGATTTTGTTTGCTGGATGGCTATAAGAAATTCTTGAAATTAATTTTTTAAGAATAAAGAGTTGAGTAGAATTTTATTCTATTCAATATAAAAAAATCTTGAAATTATTTTTTTATGAATAAAGAGTTGAGAATACTAGTTGATATTATTTTGATGAAAATAAATTTATTTATTTTGGACTTGTAATATTTCATATGCTGTTGGTATTCTCTTCTTAAAAAGAATTTTATAAAATAAATGATTATTTAAATTAAATAACACTTGTGTTCTTTGTAGCTGGCGTGTACTATTGTGGGTATATCTATATGCATTACGAGTGTCTACACACAAAAAACATCCATTTACCTACAAAACACTATCGATGAAATTTTACTCATATATAAATGTTGGTGTTGCTTTGGTTTGGTTTGGTTAAAAAAGACTATAAATGAAAATATCAAAATGCCAGAAATGATATTTTTTGTCTTGTTAAACTACTACTCCAAGCAACACACAATATTCAAGAAAATCATAAATTAAAAATAATAAATTGATAAAATGAGTCGTTTTTCATTATATTTAATTCAAAGTGTGGTGGCATCTATAAAATTTTGAAGCAATGAAATGTGTAGTAATGAATAAGAAAATATCAAAATTCCGAATTTTTGTATAAAAAAAAATATAAATATATATTTTTAAACTTATATAAATGTTGGTGTTGGTGTTGGGTTGGTTGGTTTGGTTAAAAAGAATACTTCACCACCAACCAACACACAATATTCAACAAGAAAATAATTTTTATTTTGAAAGAAATATCATAAAATCATAACCATTTAATTAATAAAATGATAAAATGAATCGTCTTTCATGGTATATTGTGACGGCAAACCATAATGCATTGCGCATATAAAATTGTAAAACAATGAATGTAATGGAATAAGAAAATATCAAAATTCCAAATGATAAATATATCAAAAAAATTATTTTATACTTATAGAAATGTTGGTGTTGGTTTGGTAAAAACAAAAAAGACTACATAAATATGAAAATATCAAAATGCCCGAATTGATATTTTTGTTTAAACTACTCCACCAACCAACACACAATAATTCAATAAGAAAATAATTGCTATTTTGAAAGAAATATCATAAAATCATAATCATTGAATTAATAAAATGATAAAATGAATCGTCTTTCATTATTCAGAGTGATTCTATAAAGAGTTTTTTAAAAAAAAATATATTTTATATTTATATAAATGTTGATGTTGGTGTTGTGTTGGTTGGTTTGGTAAAGAAAATGGAAATATCAAAATGCTCGACGAAATTATATTCTTTTTTTTTTCAAACTACTTCACACACAATATTCAACAAGAAAATAATTTCTATTTTGAAAGAAATATCATAAAATCATAATCATTAAATTGATAAAATGAATCGTCTTTCATTATATATTATTAAATACTGTGGCGGCATATCTATCCACATCATGCATTGCATAAAATTCTAAAATAAAAAACATTGAGTTTTTTAATAAAGTTAAAATAATTTTACTTGCAAAAAGTTTGTAAGAAAACTAGCATGTTAAATATTATTTCTTACAATAAAATTGTTTAAAGACTATTTGATTTCTATTCAATATGAAATGAAAAAAAAAAATATCAAAATGCCTAAGAAAACTACAGGAGTGTGTAGTAGTAGGTCTTTATGAAAAAAGTAAAAATCATTTTACTTAACAAAATTTTGTAAGAAGAATCCAAGTTGATATATTATGTAGATGAAAATGATTTTATTCATTTTGGACTCATTTTATATTTCATATGCTTTTATATTCTTATTACAATAGAACTTTTTAAAGACTAGAAATTTGTTTTCTATTCAAAAAAATAAATAAAATTCATGATGCTGAATTATATTATATTAAAATAATCTGTATTAATAAAGTTGAATTTTATTTTTTTACTGTTTTTTAAATCTTATGGTAATAAAAAAATATTAATTAAAGACGAAAACCTATAAATACAATACAATTTTATATGAAATATTACTCATTTTTAATTATTTTTCATATATTTTATTTTTATTTATTTAATGGTTTTTTAAATCTTATGGTAATTAATTAATATTAAATAAAACATGAAAAACTTAACAAATATATACCAATTTTATATGAAATATTACTCATTTTTAATTATTTTTCATATATTTTATTTTTATTTATTTAATGGTTTTTTAAATCTTATGGTAATTAATTTATATTAAATAAAACATGAAAAACTTAACAAATATATACCAATTTTATATGAAATATTTGTCATTTCAATTTATTTTGCATATTTTTTAAATTAAAGCTAAAAAAAATATTTCGGTTTTTTAAAAACTACGGTAATTTTTTTTATATTCGAAATTTGCTAAAAATTTCTAATGATTTTTTCGAAAAGATTTTAATTTCGTATTTTTTTGTACAACTTTTTATTATCATTAAATATAAAAATTTTGAAATTTGAGAAAAAAAAATTTTCGATTTTCAAAAATTTTTGAAATTTTTTAAAAAAAAATTTTCTCCAATTTTTCGAAAATTCAAAAATTTTTTTTCTCAAAATATAGTTAAATTCATAAACAAAAATACAAAATTAAGTTTCCTTAAGAAAATCCAAAATAAAGTGGTCATTTTATTTTTTTAACCCCCGTTAATTTATTTCCGCTGTGTACTTATGTGGGTATATCTCTATGCACTACGAGTGTCTCCATACAAAAAACACCCATTTACATACAAAACACTATCGATGAAAAAAATTTTTTTTTTTACTCGTTTTTTTTGTGTTATCTCATAGCTAATGTATATTTATGTGGAAAAAAAACTATATGCGATCCAAATGATGGTCTTAAATAGTTTTAAAAAATTAAAAATGTATTTTGGGATCGATGAAAAAAAATTTTTTTTTTTATTCGATTTTTTGGTTTTATCTCATTGCTAATGTATATTTGTGTGGAAAAAAACTTATTTGCGGTCAAAATGATTGCGATAAATTCTTTTAAAAGATGAATTTTTGTGATTTTATTATTGCATTAGTTCGTCATATTCAATGTTGTAGACTTATTTGTGATGTATATGCTTTTTAGAAATAAATATTTTTAAAGTAAAAATATACAAACGAATATGAAAATATACATATTCTATAAGAATATAAAAATTTTTATATAAAGAAAAAAGTGTTTTGTGGCATTTTTTGAAAAAAAAGAAAAATTTTGAAAAAGTGAAATTTTTAATTTCACATCAAAATAAAATGCATAAATATTGAAAAATATTTTATATGCTGCAATGATAAACGTAATATGAAATAGAATATTACAAATATTGAAAAAAATATTATGAAAAATTTATAAAAGTAAAAAATTTATATCTTTAAAAGATGTAAA
>OY992541.1:6278111-6283111 GCA_963921195.1 Pegoplata infirma
ACATCATATCACATTCAATCATTTTTATTATTATATAAATTATATAAACAGATTGTGTATATGAGAATCATCTACTTTATAAATAATAATAATAATTTTTATAATAATATAAAATAAATATATATTCAGTATATTATATTTATATTAAGAATAATTATTATATTATTATTAAAAATAAAAAAATGTTGTGTTTTTTTTAAACGCAATATTTTTTGTATTATATTCTTAAAATTAATTTTTTAAAGAATATAGAGTTGAGAATACTAGTTGATATTATATTGATGAAAATAAATTTATTTATTTTGGACTTGTAATATTTCATATGCTATATTCTCTTCTCAAATAGAATTTTATTCTATTCAATAAAAGAAAACAGTTTGTTGGTTGGCTGGATGGGTTTAAAGTTGAGAATACTAGTTGATATTATATTGATGAAAATAAATTTATTTATTTTGGACTTGTAATATTTCATATGCTATATTCTCTTCTTATATAGAATTTTATTCTATTCAATAAAAGAAAACTTTTCAACAGTTTGTTGATCGGTTTGGTTGGCTGGATGGTTTATAAAGTTGAGAATACTAGTTGATATTATATTGATGAAAATAAATTTATTTATTTTGGACTTGTAATATTTCATATGCTATATTCTCTTCTTATATAGAATTTTATTCTATTCAATAAAAGAAAACAGTTTGTTGGTTGGCTGGATGGGTTATAAAGTTGAGAATACTAGTTGATATTATATTGATGAAAATAAATTTATTTATTTTGGACTTGTAATATTTCATATGCTATATTCTCTTCTTATATAGAATTTTATTATTCTATTCAATAAAAGAAAACAGTTTGTTGGTTGGCTGGATGGGTTATAAAGTTGAGAATACTAGTTGATATTATATTGATGAAAATAAATTTATTTATTTTGGACTTGTAATATTTCATATGCTATATTCTCTTCTTAAATAGAATTTTATTCTATTCAATAAAAGAAAACTTTTCAACAGTTTGTTGATTGGTTTGGTTGGCTGGATGGTTTATAAAGTTGAGAATACTAGTTGATATTATATTGATGAAAATAAATTTATTTATTTTGGACTTGTAATATTTCATATGCTATATTCTCTTCTTAAATAGAATTTTATTCTATTCAATAAAAGAAAACTTTTCAACAGTTTGTTGATTGGTTTGGTTGGCTGGATGGTTTATAAAGTTGAGAATACTAGTTGATATTATATTGATGAAAATAAATTTATTTATTTTGGACTTGTAATATTTCATATGCTATATTCTCTTCTTAAATAGAATTTTATTCTATTCAATAAAAGAAAACTTTTCAACAGTTTGTTGATCGGTTTGGTTGGCTGGATGG
Organism: Pegoplata infirma; assembly: GCA_963921195.1. Taxonomy (NCBI): domain Eukaryota; kingdom Metazoa; phylum Arthropoda; class Insecta; order Diptera; family Anthomyiidae; genus Pegoplata; species Pegoplata infirma. Next base: position 6,279,484 of record OY992541.1, read on the forward strand.
TTTATAAAGTTGAGAATACTAGTTGATATTATATTGATGAAAATAAATTTATTTATTTTGGACTTGTAATATTTCATAAGCTATATTCTCTTCTACAAAATGATTTTATTCTATTTAATAAAAGAAAACATTTCAACTGTTTGTTGATCGATTTTGTTTGCTGGATGGCTATAAGAAATTCTTGAAATTAATTTTTTAAGAATAAAGAGTTGAGTAGAATTTTATTCTATTCAATATAAAAAAATCTTGAAATTATTTTTTTATGAATAAAGAGTTGAGAATACTAGTTGATATTATTTTGATGAAAATAAATTTATTTATTTTGGACTTGTAATATTTCATATGCTATATTCTCTTCTTAAATAGAATTTTATTCTATTCAATAAAAGAAAACATTTCAACTGTTTGTTGATCGATTTTGTTTGCTGGATGGCTATAAGAAATTCTTGAAATTAATTTTTTAAGAATAAAGAGTTGAGTAGAATTTTATTCTATTCAATATAAAAAATTCTTGAAATTATTTTTTTAAGAATAAAGAGTTGAGAATACTAGTTGATATTATTTTGATGAAAATAAATTTATTTATTTTGGACTTGTAATATTTCATATGCTATATTCTCTTCTTATATAGAATAAAAATTCTATTAAAAACCTTTCAACAGTTTGTTGATCGGATTGGTTGGCTGGATGGTTTATAAAGTTGAGAATACTAGTTGATATTATTTTGATGAAAATAAATTTATTTATTTTGGACTTGTAATATTTCATATGCTATATTCTCTTCTTAAATAGAATTTTATTCTATTCAATAAAAGAAAACTTTTCAACAGTTTGTTGATCGGTTTGGTTGGCTGGATGGCTATAAGAAATTCTTGAAATTAATTTTTTAAGAATAAAGAGTTGAGTAGAATTTTATTCTATTCAATATAAAAAAATCTTGAAATTATTTTTTTATGAATAAAGAGTTGAGAATACTAGTTGATATTATTTTGATGAAAATAAATTTATTTATTTTGGACTTGTAATATTTCATATGCTATATTCTCTTCTTAAATAGAATTTTATTCTATTCAATAAAAGAAATCATTTCAACTGTTTGTTAATCGATTTTGTTTGCTGGATGGCTATAAGAAATTCTTGAAATTAATTTTTTAAGAATAAAGAGTTGAGTAGAATTTTATTCTATTCAATATAAAAAAATCTTGAAATTATTTTTTTATGAATAAAGAGTTGAGAATACTAGTTGATATTATTTTGATGAAAATAAATTTATTTATTTTGGACTTGTAATATTTCATATGCTATATTCTCTTCTTAAATAGAATTTTATTCTATTCAATAAAAGAAAACATTTCAACTGTTTGTTGATCGATTTTGTTTGCTGGATGGCTATAAGAAATTCTTGAAATTAATTTTTTAAGAATAAAGAGTTGAGTAGAATTTTATTCTATTCAATATAAAAAAATCTTGAAATTATTTTTTTATGAATAAAGAGTTGAGAATACTAGTTGATATTATTTTGATGAAAATAAATTTATTTATTTTGGACTTGTAATATTTCATATGCTGTTGGTATTCTCTTCTTAAAAAGAATTTTATAAAATAAATGATTATTTAAATTAAATAACACTTGTGTTCTTTGTAGCTGGCGTGTACTATTGTGGGTATATCTATATGCATTACGAGTGTCTACACACAAAAAACATCCATTTACCTACAAAACACTATCGATGAAATTTTACTCATATATAAATGTTGGTGTTGCTTTGGTTTGGTTTGGTTTGGTTAAAAAAGACTATAAATGAAAATATCAAAATGCCAGAAATGATATTTTTTGTCTTGTTAAACTACTACTCCAAGCAACACACAATATTCAAGAAGAAAATAATTTTTTATTTTGAAAAAAATATCATAAAATCATAAATTAAAAATAATATAAATTGATAAAATGAGTCGTTTTTCATTATATTTAATTCAAAGTGTGGTGGCATCTATAAAATTTTGAAGCAATGAATGTGTAGTAATGAATAAGAAAATATCAAAATTCCGAATTTTTGTATAAAAAAAAAATATAAATATATATTTTTAAACTTATATAAATGTTGGTGTTGGTGTTGGGTTGGTTGGTTTGGTTAAAAAGAATACTTCACCACCAACCAACACACAATATTCAACAAGAAAATAATTTTTATTTTGAAAGAAATATCATAAAATCATAATCATTAAATTAATAAAATGATAAAATGAATCGTCTTTCATTATATTAATTCAGAGTGGCGGCAAAACATATGCATTGCGCATATAAAATTATAAAACAATGAATGTATGAAAATATCAAAATTCCGAATGATTAAATAGTTTTATAAATTATTTTATACTTATTGTAGTGTTGGATTGTTTGGTTTGGTAAAAAAAATTCTACATAAATGAAAATATCAAAATGAACGAAATTATATTTTTTAAAACTACTCCTCCAACCAACACACAATATTCAATATAAGAAAATAATTTTTATTTTGAAAGAAATATCATAAAATCATAACCATTTAATTAATAAAATGATAAAATGAATCGTCTTTCATGGTATATTGTGACGGCAAACCATAATGCATTGCGCATATAAAATTGTAAAACAATGAATGTAATGGAATAAGAAAATATCAAAATTCCAAATGATAAATATATCAAAAAAATTATTTTATACTTATAGAAATGTTGGTGTTGGTTTGGTAAAAACAAAAAAAAACTACATAAATATGAAAATATCAAAATGCCCGAATTGATATTTTTGTTTAAACTACTCCACCAACCAACACACAATAATTCAATAAGAAAATAATTGCTATTTTGAAAGAAATATCATAAAATCATAATCATTGAATTAATAAAATGATAAAATGAATCGTCTTTCATTATTCAGAGTGATTCTATATAGAGTTTTTTAAAAAAAAAAATATATTTTATAAATATTATATAAATGTTGATGTTGGTGTTGTGTTGGTTGGTTTGGTAAAGAAAATGAAAATATCAAAATGCTCGACGAAATTATATTCTTTTTTTTTTTTTCAAACTACTTCACACACAATATTCAACAAGAAAATAATTTCTATTTTGAAAGAAATATCATAAAATCATAATCATTAAATTGATAAAATGAATCGTCTTTCATTATATATTATTAAATACTGTGGCGGCATATCTATCCACATCATGCATTGCATAAAATTCTAAAATAAAAAACATTGAGTTTTTTAATAAAGTTAAAATAATTTTACTTGCAAAAAGTTTGTAAGAAAACTAGCATGTTAAATATTATTTCTTACAATAAAATTGTTTAAAGACTATTTGATTTCTATTCAATATGAAATGAAAAAAAAAAAATATCAAAATGCCTAAGAAAACTACAGGAGTGTGTAGTAGTAGGTCTTTATGAAAAAAGTAAAAATCATTTTACTTAACAAAATTTTGTAAGAAGAATCCAAGTTGATATATTATGTAGATGAAAATGATTTTATTCATTTTGGACTCATTTTATATTTCATATGCTTTTATATTCTTATTACAATAGAACTTTTTAAAGACTAGAAATTTGTTTTCTATTCAAAAAAATAAATAAAATTCATGATGC
>OY992541.1:6933111-6944042 GCA_963921195.1 Pegoplata infirma
GTCTGTCTGTCTGTCTGTCTGTCTGTCTGTCTGTCTGTCTGTCTGTCTGTCTGTCTGTCTGTCTGTCTGTCTGTCTGTCTGTCTGTCTGTCTGTCTGTCTGTCTGTCTGTCTGTCTGTCTGTCTGTCTGTCTGTCTGTCTGTCTGTCTGTCTGTCTGTCTGTCTGTCTGTCTGTCTGTCTGTCTGTCTGTCTGTCTGTCTGTCTGTCTGTCTGTCTGTCTGTCTGTCTGTCTGTCTGTCTGTCTGTCTGTCTGTCTGTCTGTCTGTCTGTCTGTCTGTCTGTCTGTCTGTCTGTCTGTCTGTCTGTCTGTCTGTCTGTCTGTCTGTCTGTCTGTCTGTCTGTCTGTCTGTCTGTCTGTCTGTCTGTCTGTCTGTCTGTCTGTCTGTCTGTCTGTCTGTCTGTCTGTCTGTCTGTCTGTCTGTCTGTCTGTCTGTCTGTCTGTCTGTCTGTCTGTCTGTCTGTCTGTCTGTCTGTCTGTCTGTCTGTCTGTCTGTCTGTCTGTCTGTCTGTCTGTCTGTCTGTCTGTCTGTCTGTCTGTCTGTCTGTCTGTCTGTCTGTCTGTCTGTCTGTCTGTCTGTCTGTCTGTCTGTCTGTCTGTCTGTCTGTCTGTCTGTCTGTCTGTCTGTCTGTCTGTCTGTCTGTCTGTCTGTCTGTCTGTCTGTCTGTCTGTCTGTCTGTCTGTCTGTCTGTCTGTCTGTCTGTCTGTCTGTCTGTCTGTCTGTCTGTCTGTCTGTCTGTCTGTCTGTCTGTCTGTCTGTCTGTCTGTCTGTCTGTCTGTCTGTCTGTCTGTCTGTCTGTCTGTCTGTCTGTCTGTCTGTCTGTCTGTCTGTCTGTCTGTCTGTCTGTCTGTCTGTCTGTCTGTCTGTCTGTCTGTCTGTCTGTCTGTCTGTCTGTCTGTCTGTCTGTCTGTCTGTCTGTCTGTCTGTCTGTCTGTCTGTCTGTCTGTCTGTCTGTCTGTCTGTCTGTCTGTCTGTCTGTCTGTCTGTCTGTCTGTCTGTCTGTCTGTCTGTCTGTCTGTCTGTCTGTCTGTCTGTCTGTCTGTCTGTCTGTCTGTCTGTCTGTCTGTCTGTCTGTCTGTCTGTCTGTCTGTCTGTCTGTCTGTCTGTCTGTCTGTCTGTCTGTCTGTCTGTCTGTCTGTCTGTCTGTCTGTCTGTCTGTCTGTCTGTCTGTCTGTCTGTCTGTCTGTCTGTCTGTCTGTCTGTCTGTCTGTCTGTCTGTCTGTCTGTCTGTCTGTCTGTCTGTCTGTCTGTCTGTCTGTCTGTCTGTCTGTCTGTCTGTCTGTCTGTCTGTCTGTCTGTCTGTCTGTCTGTCTGTCTGTCTGTCTGTCTGTCTGTCTGTCTGTCTGTCTGTCTGTCTGTCTGTCTGTCTGTCTGTCTGTCTGTCTGTCTGTCTGTCTGTCTGTCTGTCTGTCTGTCTGTCTGTCTGTCTGTCTGTCTGTCTGTCTGTCTGTCTGTCTGTCTGTCTGTCTGTCTGTCTGTCTGTCTGTCTGTCTGTCTGTCTGTCTGTCTGTCTGTCTGTCTGTCTGTCTGTCTGTCTGTCTGTCTGTCTGTCTGTCTGTCTGTCTGTCTGTCTGTCTGTCTGTCTGTCTGTCTGTCTGTCTGTCTGTCTGTCTGTCTGTCTGTCTGTCTGTCTGTCTGTCTGTCTGTCTGTCTGTCTGTCTGTCTGTCTGTCTGTCTGTCTGTCTGTCTGTCTGTCTGTCTGTCTGTCTGTCTGTCTGTCTGTCTGTCTGTCTGTCTGTCTGTCTGTCTGTCTGTCTGTCTGTCTGTCTGTCTGTCTGTCTGTCTGTCTGTCTGTCTGTCTGTCTGTCTGTCTGTCTGTCTGTCTGTCTGTCTGTCTGTCTGTCTGTCTGTCTGTCTGTCTGTCTGTCTGTCTGTCTGTCTGTCTGTCTGTCTGTCTGTCTGTCTGTCTGTCTGTCTGTCTGTCTGTCTGTCTGTCTGTCTGTCTGTCTGTCTGTCTGTCTGTCTGTCTGTCTGTCTGTCTGTCTGTCTGTCTGTCTGTCTGTCTGTCTGTCTGTCTGTCTGTCTGTCTGTCTGTCTGTCTGTCTGTCTGTCTGTCTGTCTGTCTGTCTGTCTGTCTGTCTGTCTGTCTGTCTGTCTGTCTGTCTGTCTGTCTGTCTGTCTGTCTGTCTGTCTGTCTGTCTGTCTGTCTGTCTGTCTGTCTGTCTGTCTGTCTGTCTGTCTGTCTGTCTGTCTGTCTGTCTGTCTGTCTGTCTGTCTGTCTGTCTGTCTGTCTGTCTGTCTGTCTGTCTGTCTGTCTGTCTGTCTGTCTGTCTGTCTGTCTGTCTGTCTGTCTGTCTGTCTGTCTGTCTGTCTGTCTGTCTGTCTGTCTGTCTGTCTGTCTGTCTGTCTGTCTGTCTGTCTGTCTGTCTGTCTGTCTGTCTGTCTGTCTGTCTGTCTGTCTGTCTGTCTGTCTGTCTGTCTGTCTGTCTGTCTGTCTGTCTGTCTGTCTGTCTGTCTGTCTGTCTGTCTGTCTGTCTGTCTGTCTGTCTGTCTGTCTGTCTGTCTGTCTGTCTGTCTGTCTGTCTGTCTGTCTGTCTGTCTGTCTGTCTGTCTGTCTGTCTGTCTGTCTGTCTGTCTGTCTGTCTGTCTGTCTGTCTGTCTGTCTGTCTGTCTGTCTGTCTGTCTGTCTGTCTGTCTGTCTGTCTGTCTGTCTGTCTGTCTGTCTGTCTGTCTGTCTGTCTGTCTGTCTGTCTGTCTGTCTGTCTGTCTGTCTGTCTGTCTGTCTGTCTGTCTGTCTGTCTGTCTGTCTGTCTGTCTGTCTGTCTGTCTGTCTGTCTGTCTGTCTGTCTGTCTGTCTGTCTGTCTGTCTGTCTGTCTGTCTGTCTGTCTGTCTGTCTGTCTGTCTGTCTGTCTGTCTGTCTGTCTGTCTGTCTGTCTGTCTGTCTGTCTGTCTGTCTGTCTGTCTGTCTGTCTGTCTGTCTGTCTGTCTGTCTGTCTGTCTGTCTGTCTGTCTGTCTGTCTGTCTGTCTGTCTGTCTGTCTGTCTGTCTGTCTGTCTGTCTGTCTGTCTGTCTGTCTGTCTGTCTGTCTGTCTGTCTGTCTGTCTGTCTGTCTGTCTGTCTGTCTGTCTGTCTGTCTGTCTGTCTGTCTGTCTGTCTGTCTGTCTGTCTGTCTGTCTGTCTGTCTGTCTGTCTGTCTGTCTGTCTGTCTGTCTGTCTGTCTGTCTGTCTGTCTGTCTGTCTGTCTGTCTGTCTGTCTGTCTGTCTGTCTGTCTGTCTGTCTGTCTGTCTGTCTGTCTGTCTGTCTGTCTGTCTGTCTGTCTGTCTGTCTGTCTGTCTGTCTGTCTGTCTGTCTGTCTGTCTGTCTGTCTGTCTGTCTGTCTGTCTGTCTGTCTGTCTGTCTGTCTGTCTGTCTGTCTGTCTGTCTGTCTGTCTGTCTGTCTGTCTGTCTGTCTGTCTGTCTGTCTGTCTGTCTGTCTGTCTGTCTGTCTGTCTGTCTGTCTGTCTGTCTGTCTGTCTGTCTGTCTGTCTGTCTGTCTGTCTGTCTGTCTGTCTGTCTGTCTGTCTGTCTGTCTGTCTGTCTGTCTGTCTGTCTGTCTGTCTGTCTGTCTGTCTGTCTGTCTGTCTGTCTGTCTGTCTGTCTGTCTGTCTGTCTGTCTGTCTGTCTGTCTGTCTGTCTGTCTGTCTGTCTGTCTGTCTGTCTGTCTGTCTGTCTGTCTGTCTGTCTGTCTGTCTGTCTGTCTGTCTGTCTGTCTGTCTGTCTGTCTGTCTGTCTGTCTGTCTGTCTGTCTGTCTGTCTGTCTGTCTGTCTGTCTGTCTGTCTGTCTGTCTGTCTGTCTGTCTGTCTGTCTGTCTGTCTGTCTGTCTGTCTGTCTGTCTGTCTGTCTGTCTGTCTGTCTGTCTGTCTGTCTGTCTGTCTGTCTGTCTGTCTGTCTGTCTGTCTGTCTGTCTGTCTGTCTGTCTGTCTGTCTGTCTGTCTGTCTGTCTGTCTGTCTGTCTGTCTGTCTGTCTGTCTGTCTGTCTGTCTGTCTGTCTGTCTGTCTGTCTGTCTGTCTGTCTGTCTGTCTGTCTGTCTGTCTGTCTGTCTGTCTGTCTGTCTGTCTGTCTGTCTGTCTGTCTGTCTGTCTGTCTGTCTGTCTGTCTGTCTGTCTGTCTGTCTGTCTGTCTGTCTGTCTGTCTGTCTGTCTGTCTGTCTGTCTGTCTGTCTGTCTGTCTGTCTGTCTGTCTGTCTGTCTGTCTGTCTGTCTGTCTGTCTGTCTGTCTGTCTGTCTGTCTGTCTGTCTGTCTGTCTGTCTGTCTGTCTGTCTGTCTGTCTGTCTGTCTGTCTGTCTGTCTGTCTGTCTGTCTGTCTGTCTGTCTGTCTGTCTGTCTGTCTGTCTGTCTGTCTGTCTGTCTGTCTGTCTGTCTGTCTGTCTGTCTGTCTGTCTGTCTGTCTGTCTGTCTGTCTGTCTGTCTGTCTGTCTGTCTGTCTGTCTGTCTGTCTGTCTGTCTGTCTGTCTGTCTGTCTGTCTGTCTGTCTGTCTGTCTGTCTGTCTGTCTGTCTGTCTGTCTGTCTGTCTGTCTGTCTGTCTGTCTGTCTGTCTGTCTGTCTGTCTGTCTGTCTGTCTGTCTGTCTGTCTGTCTGTCTGTCTGTCTGTCTGTCTGTCTGTCTGTCTGTCTGTCTGTCTGTCTGTCTGTCTGTCTGTCTGTCTGTCCGTCCGTAGAAAACACGCTAACTTTTGAAAGACTTTACAGAGGCTACTGAAGTTTGGCATATATGTTTGTCATTTACCTGGTCAGGTTGGTATTGCAATCCAGCCAAATCGGTCTAGTGGTTCAAAAGTTATGAGCAAAAGAGTAAATTTCGGCAAGGGTATTTCGCGAATTTACGAGATAAAAAACACGATAACTTTCGAAGGACAATAATGAGACTACTGAAGCTTGGCACGTATCTTTGCCGTTCCCCGGGTCTGTTTGTTTTTAAATTTCAGCTCAATCGGTTAAGTGGTTCAAAAGTTATAAGCAAAACCTTGAATTTCAGATTAGTTTCATCTAAAATGCCACGTGTTTAACAAGTTTTAAAAGCAATGGTGGTAACTAAACAATGCTTCTCAAACTTGTTTAATTTTAAAGCAATGCTTTTTAAACTTGTTTAGTTTTAAAAGCATTGGTAACTTAAAAAATACACTCGAAACAAATTTTACACTCAAAAAAAATTTTACACTCAAAAAAATTTTACACTCAAAAAAAAAAATTTATACAAAATTTTTTTTTTTTTTTTTTTACAAAAATGACAATATTTTGTGTAAGAAATATTTTTACAGTAAAAAAAACATTACACTCTAAAAAAATTTTACACTCAAAAAAAAAAATTAGTAATTTTTCTTTTAAAAAAAATAAATGACAAAAAAAGTGTTTTTACTCAAAATAAAATATTTTTAATCAAAATTGTTAAGTTTTTCACGTTAAAAAATGTACGACCCTTTAAAAAAAAAATGCATTGTGGAGGGTATTCATAGATTCGGCAAAGTCGAATTTAACTTTTCTACTTGTTTTATATATATTTTAAGTTTCATGCAAATCTGTTCATAAGGGTTGAAAATTTTCGAGACTTACAAAATTTTTCAATTTTTTTAGCTTTAAAATACTTGTTATTCCCAAACGCAAAAAATAAATATATAAAAAAAAAAATATTTTCGGGAGTTTCAAAATTTAAAAAAATAAAAAAATCATCCTTTTTTAAAATAATTTTTGATAAAATTTTTACTAAAAAACGCAAAAAAATTTGTCTTTTTAAATTTTGTTCGGGACTTAGTAAAAATTTGAAATTTGGTTTTGTCCTACTGTCTCCGACTACGTGATAGGCTTTTAGTGATACCAGTCTCGTGATAGGTGATTTCCGATCGAGAGACACACTTTTCCTGTAGGGTTTTTAAAAGATTTTACATTTTCATTTCTTACCATCAAGTATTTATAACTTTCCCAAAATGATATTGACTATTGTGCAGGTACATTTTGTTGGTTAACGCAATAAATCAAACTCATTAGTGACATACTTACCGTTTTCATCAGGACAAATAAAAATAAAATATCAACATTAAATACATAAGTATCTGCAGCTATCTCTGTTGATTACCACAGTCACAAAATATGTTTTATTTAATATTTGCTCATATATTCAAATAATCCCCACAAAAAGATTTTTATTTCATTCTCTAATGGTTATCAATAGGGAAACCGAAAATATGCAATTTTAGGTTTTTTTTTATGTGTTATATTGTTAAATGGGTCAGATATCTGTCCGTTTCAGATCAATTTATGAAATCTGTTATCGATTTGTCAGATCATATAATTGACCTATATTTTGACCTTAAAAGAATTTTCTTATATATTTTAGTCTTGGTAAAATTTTGCATATTTTACTAAAATTTGCATATTTCGATCAAAACTCATAAAATATTTCACGTATGGGCGAAAACACAAAAAACAAGTAAGAGTGTTAAATTCGGCTATGCCGAATCTATGATACCCTCCAACATGTTAAAACATATAAAAAATCCAGGGTCGTTTTTTTTTGGGGGGGGGGGGGGCTCGGTGGGGGTGGTGAGGGATATTTTCCCCATCGCGATAAATGTTAACTAATTTATTTATTATGCTTTTTGCAATTTAGTAATACCATTTTCTCATTATTTTAATGGTTTTTTTTAAATCCACTCCCACAAAAGGGGGCGGGTAGAAAAAAAATAAATTTTCCAGCCCCTGGGTCTAAGTTCAGGAGTTAAAGCCCGTTCTGACATAAAAAGATTTCATTTGTTTAACAATAATTGCAAAAAAAGATGTAAAAATGGCGTTTTTTAAGAGGTTTTTTTAGTTTGTTAAGGGGGAACTTTTTTCCCCCTGGCCCGATTTTGCCCATTTCCGAACTTAACCGGCCTATGAACATTATACATATTCTGACCAATTTTCAGGGGTCTAGCTCCTTTATTTTGGACTGAATCGTGTTTTATACAGACGGAGACGGACGGACGGACGGACGGACATTCATAGAACGACTTAGAATCGATCATAGATCAATAATATATATACTTTATGGGGTCCCCGACCGATATTTTTATGCGTTACAAACGGAATGACAAAGTGAGTATACCCCCATACTGTGGTTGGAGGGTATAAAAATGCCTGCGAATTTTGTACTCTTGCCCAAAACATTAAATCATGATAATGTTTTGCGGAAGATTTGGGTGTCCCAGCAAAACTTTGGTAATGGGTAGTGATTATATAACACATTACCAGGTAATATATATACCTTATTTGTAGCATTATTTTAGGATGTCTTACCAAACATTTGTTCCACAACGTATTATTTTAAAGTAAAAAATAATGCATTACTAATAATTTGCTACGTAATGCATGATTATTGGAAAAATGTATTTCATATTTATTATTTCTAAACATTATATCATGGATGATTTATATTTGGTTACATTATGTAGTATTTTAAAGTTTGAAATAATGCATTATTTATAATTAAATGCATAATGCATTACAATAACATAAAAAATAATTATTTTATAAAAAATGCATAAGTTTAAACTAGAGATGGGCTCACGACAAGAAATTTCTAACGACACACACTCACTAGCATATTATATCTACTTACACTCACTTACAATCACGTGCGTAAATTTAATACAAAATTACTTTTTCACTACTCGTAACACCTTATATATTACGTTCTGGTATGCTATATTATATACCTTACTCGTAACCTATAAAATATCATATATTTTACACCTTACTGGTATTCTTTGTTATAAATTTATGACTTATTTTATACCTTACTGGTATTCTATGTGATAATGTGGATGCATTACTTTGAGTCTCATCGCCTGTTAAAATCATCAATGCTGCAATGTATAAAATAAGAGATCATATACCTTATTTTATACCTTATTTGGTAATCTAAGTTTTGCTGGGGTACTTGCCAAAGCAAAGTTTTTTGTAGAAAAAATAATGTTATATAACTTTGCTATTTCATGCAAAACGAATTGAATTATCAGTCGAGACCCCATAAAATAACCAAACGAGCTGTACATTTCATAAGTGAGTGCAAAAATAAGTATAAAAAATGGTTATTACGTTTTGAAGAGTATAAAATTTCGGCCCCAAAGAATATAACACTCTCACTTGTTTTATGTACATTTGATAAACAAATGGAAAATTTTTATGCCAAAATCTTAGACTTGGTGAAAAAGAAGTTTTGGTAAAAAAAAAATATTTTTTTCACGAAAAACAAAATTATGTTAAAAAAAAATTAATGAACCCAAAATTTTTGGTGAAAAAAAATGTTGATGAAAAAAAGTTTTTGATGAATTTTTTTGATGAAGAGAAAAATTTTTTGATGTAAAAAAAAAAGTTTTTGCTGAGAACAAAATTGATAATAAAAAATTTGATAAAAAAATTTGATAAAAAAAAATTGATAAAAAAAATTTATGAAAAAAAATTTTCATGAGAAAAAAATTTTGATAACAAAAAATTAATGAAAAAAAAAATTTAATGGAAAAAAAAAAATTTTATGAAAAAAAAATTATGAAAAAAAAAATTGATAAAAAAAAAATTATTAAAAAAAAAAATGATGAAAAAAAAAGTTTGATGAAAAAAAAAATTTGATGAAAAATAAAGTTTGATGACATAAAAAAAATTAATGATAAAAAAAAATTGACGAAAAAAAATTTGATTAAAAAAAATTTGATAAAAAAAAATTATGAAAAATAAAGTTTGGTGAAAAAAAAAATTTATGAAAAAAAAAAAAAAAAAATCATGAAATAGAATTGTAGTGTTGGAAATAGAATTGTAGTGTTAGAAACTGTCAACATTTATTCTGTAGAAACTAAAAATATTCACATATATAAAAAACAGTTTTCATTAACAAGACAAACCGACATTTAAAATCCTACTGATGATTACACTAACTGGGGTGTTTGAAACCGGTATAGGAAATACCAGAAATGTCTATAATTTTTAGAAATTCAATTTTTCTTCTGCATTTTTTCAACTTGAACCCTTATAACAAATATAATTAGAGCCCGTGCTCGATCTGTACTTACAGAAAAAATCAAATAAAATTACTGACAAAATATGTCGCCATTAGGCACGTCTCCGAAACAGAAAATGCAAATTCCTTCATTTGTGTCTGCAATTCCAGATCATGTTGCGAAATAATGTAAGAGACAAAAAAGTTGAAAGAAAGTATTAAGTGAGGTTGAGATTGCTAGAAATAGAATTGTAGTGTTGGAAACTGTCAAAATTTATTCTGTAGAAACTAAAAATATTCACATATATAAAAAACAGTTTTCATTAACAAGACAAACCGACATTAAAAATCCTACTGATGATGACACTAACTGGGGTGTTTGAAACCGGTATAGGAAATACCAGAAATGTCTATAATTTTTAGAAATTCAATTTTTCTTCTGCATTTTTTCAACTTGAACCCTTATAACAAATATAATTAGAGCCCGTGCTCGATCTGTACTTACAGAAAAAATCACATGAAAAAAAAAATTGATGAAAAAAAAAAAAAATTGTTGAAAAAAAAATTTGATAGAAACAAAAATTTGATGGAAAAAAAATTGATGAAAAAAAAAACATTAATAAAAAAAAAATGATGAAAAAAAAAGTTTGATGAAAAAAAAAAGTTTTATGAAAAAAAACAAAATTAATGAAAAAAAAAAAAATAATAAAAAAAAAAAAATTATGGGATAAAAAAAAATATTTTGAGGATGTTTATTCTGGCTCGAGGTCAATATTTTCTTTACTTATTAAAACCATGATGTTCTCATAGCATAATTTTCAAGAAAATTATTTTTTTGTTTTAAATTTATTTATGTTGGTCATTTTTGCAAGACTTCATCGACACGTATTTCGGAATTTGTCAAGATTCCATTGTCAAGATTATTTATCAAAAATAGAAACGATTTACTACAAAGTAGCAAACGAGTCTAATGACAAACGAGTCTAATGACAAATCGCTGGTTATTGACAATCGTTGCCTTATTAGTATGGTACAATTTCTTCGTCTTTCTAATTCTCATTGTGAATAGAGGCGAATATGTATTAATATTCTAGTTTGTGCACAAACGATTTGTCATTAGACTCGTTTGCTACTTTGTAGTAAATCGTTTCTATTTTTGCTAAATAATCTTGACAATGGAATCTTGACGAATTCCGAAACACGTGTCGATTAAGTCATGGTTTTAATTAGTAAACAAAATAATGACCTCGAGCCAGAATAAACATCCTCAAAATATAATATTTTAAAGGTCGAATAAAACAATTTTAATTTTTTAATAAAAATTATTCAGAATTTAAAAAAAAACAAAAATTATGAAAAAAAAAAATTTGATGAAAAAATTTTTTTTTTGTTGAAAAATATTATGTTACTTTTTATTTACCAGCTGGTGAAAAACGGTTTATTCACCACGAGGTGAATTATTATCCAAGTTACAAACCCAAGTTATTAAAATTTTTGGTTTTAAGAAAATGATAATAGTAATTCTGGTTTTCTTTTTCGTTAATTGTTAGCTTATATAGTCAAACTGAGATGGCGTCATGCAACTTTTTTAAAATAAGACACCAGCCTAAAAATATTATCATGTTAAAATTGCTTAAAATATCGTGCGATACTTTTTTAATGAGCTTAGGTTTAAAGTGGCCGCTGATGGTTTACGTCACCACAAATAGACTCTGAGGTCCATTGAGAAAACTTATATTTTTAACCCCAAAAAAAAATGTTTTTGTTTTAACGATTTTTTCCGGATAATACTATGTCAAAAGGTTTTAATTTCTTAAAAAAAACATAAATTCTATGTATTTTCGCAGTTTAATGTAGTTTATAATTTAAGTGCTCAAATTGTAAAATCATATTTTTCACATTTTACGAGCATGTTTTCTGATTTCGGTTGCATATTTTATGTGCATATTTTTTTTAAATCATATTTTTAGTGTCCCTGTTT
>OY992541.1:7544242-7779242 GCA_963921195.1 Pegoplata infirma
TATCCAATTTTTTTTCCTATTTTTTAAAAATACTTGTGAAAATAATTAAAAATTCAAAAAAAAAATTGTTATTTTTTGACTAATTTTTCCTGAAAATATAAGAAATTTCTTGTGTAGCCTCCTTCGCAATTCTCATATGTTCTACTTAAGAAAAACGAAATGTCGAAAAAAAATAAAAAAGTACAGTGTTATACATTAAAAAGTTTGTTAAAAGTGCTCAAGTGAAAAAAATCTTTTCAGGTTGTTGAAGTGCTACTCCAGCTGCCGAAGAAGGAAAAATAAGAAGCACCAATGGAAAAAACCTTTAAATTTACAAAACCAATATGTAAATAAACCAATTTTTTTGTAAATTCACAAAACAAATATGATAATTTAAAAAACAAAATTGTATACTTACGAAAAAAGTTGTAATTTTACAAAAATGAAATAGAAAAAAAACAAAAACAATATTGTAAATTTACAAATTTTATGGTTAAACTACTGTTTTTACGGCAAAAAAATAAGAAAAATGGTACATATACAATAAAAATTGTAAATTTACCACTTTTTATTGTAAATATACAAGTTTTTTGCATAAAAAACAGTAGTTTAACCAAATAATTTGTTAATCTACAATTTATTTTTTTCATTTTCTATTTTTCCTTGTAAAATAACAACCTTTTTCTGTAAGTTTACAATTTTGTTTTGTAAATTTACCAAATTTTTTGCAAATTTACAAAAAAAATGTTCACCTCGAAGATGATATTTTACAAAAAAAATTGTAAATTTACATTTTCTTTTGTTAAATCAATTTACAAATTATCCCCGTAACTTTACGGGGATTCTTGCTAGTACATATTTTACAAAACCTGCCCCGTAAAATCACGGGGATTTTATGTCATTTTACAAACTTTTTTTTTTGAGTGTAGGCTAATAAAATACACCAGAATCTATTAAAATACCGATTTTGAATTTTTTGTTAGTTAAGGCGTTTTGCATTTTAGGTGACGATATAAATTTTGTTAATTGTATTTAAATACAAAGTGTTTTCATTAATTTTCAATGGATTTTATATTTAAATTTTAAAATTAATGCTATTTTTTAATATAACAGGATACTTCCAAGGTAAGAATTTCATATTTTTTAGGTGCTATAATTTAATGAAAAAATAAAATTTATTTAGGTGGGTAGAAAGCTGAGAATCTAACATTCATAACACGAAGATGACCACACGGGTTAAAGCCAGATATGGCTCTTATTTAGTAGTAGCTGAAGACTTTCCAACCATATTATTTTTATAACGATTGGACACCAATGATAAAGCTATAAACATATAACGATTTTGGCGGTACCAAAACGTGACCTCAAAATTTTATATTTTGGCTGTGGAACTTTTCCGAGGAAAGCTTTAAAATTAAGCGCGGAAAATGGGAACTTTTTTTTTTCAGCGAAGAGTTTAAAATAACTGAAATAAGTGAACTGTTCTTGGGTTTGATAGAAAGACCTTTAAATGAATTTCCAAAATGATTCTCCACATTCAAAAACAAATATAATTTACAAAAACCGATATGGATTCTAAATTGTTTAATAATCAGTTAATAATTACTATTATTATTATTATGATTTTTTTTTTGTTTGCATTATATAAAAAAACGGTAATAAATTATATCAGGCTTTGCCATAGCGTGTTATAAGTATTTAGGTTATATTAAGAAATAACTTGTTATATAAAAAAAAGTTTTTAATGGGTTAATTCGTAGCACAACTTTTCCTAGCCATGTTGTATATTTGACAGCAGGCATCTGCCAGATTCTTGTTAAAACATGCAATCAACAAAGGCAATTACAGTTTACTAAGAGGGTGGCAATCTATGGAAATAAGTGTTTGTTGCTGATGTTTTTTTTTTTGCCCATCTTTTCTTACTGTATTGCTCTGTTGTTACAATATTTGGTATCTATAATACCCAAGAGGGGGAGGAGGAGGAGGAGGAGGAAAATGACGATGCTGCTGCTGTAATTCTAACAATACTGCTGTGGTTGATGTTTACACTCATTTGATATAAGATTGGTGGTAAATTAAGGGTGGCAATTTCGGTTGGATTTGAAAAGCCACGTATAGCTGCGTAAATTATGCCATCAAAAGTCAGAGCAACAAATTTTGTAATAAAAAGCCATTAAATGAAATTGCAGCGTGGTGTGACGGGTTTGTAATTGTTACAAACAAACAAAAAAAAAAAAAAAAAACACTTCAACGTCCCCTACCATAGTTTCCTAAAATTTTAATTCTTTTACAAATTTAAATACATGCCACCCAATTCTGTTTGCAAGAATCTCTAATGTACTTTACATAACAAAATAAAAGAAAAGAAAAAAAAAGAAAAATTTTTACCAGACTTTAAAGGAAAACAAAAAAAATCATAAAGATCAGTGGCAAAAAGCAAACAACAATAATCCACCAAACTCACACGTGTGCAGCATTGTCATCAATGAACTACAACAGTAAACATTATCGGCAGCAGAAGCTGCAGCAATAACAAGGACAAACTAAACTAACGACAAGAACGATCGGTAGCCTAAACGCCCAATGGCGGCTGCACGTTTTGCTTGTTGCAGTCAGTAAATATTTGGAAGTATGTATCAACAAATGTTGCAACTAAACATAACACATGTACACTCAAAATAATAGGTTAAAAGATTTACAATTTTTTTGTTTCTAATTCCTGTTAGTTGAAATTAGCATTTTAAACTTTATTTAGCTATTCAGCGATTCTTTAGAAATTATGTTGACAAAATTTTTACAAGCATTAATATATATCCTCTAATCGCAGTATGAAGGTATGGATACTCACTTTTTCATTAAAAATTAAAAAAAAAAAATGAACAGACCATAAAAACATTTTTACAGTAATGTCCGAATATTAACTAATATTTAGGCCCCTGTTCTGTCTTTCACAACTTTTCAGTTCACATGAAAATTTTCGAATCACATGAAATAGAGTTTAGTGTTTTGTTGATCGCGTTTTTATTCGAAGTTGAAATCGAATAATTAAAATTTGAAAAATTGTAAGGAAAAAGTGCATTCGTTTTACTGTCACCAAATTTTATTTATGTGAAACAAAACGAAAAAAAATTTGGATGTGAAATCTAAAACACCAAAAAAATTCGGAAATTTTCATTTTCACATTTTTTATGTAAATTACTTTTTTTGGAACTGCGGCCTTAAGCTTAAATTTTTTTTTTACTTTTTTCGTAACTTTTCGCTTTTCAAGTCAAAAAAGGAACTCCGAAACATTGCCCATAAGCCCAATATTTTGTTGTGTTAATATAAACGCAAAAAAATCAATTATTTCGACCCCGAAGATTTTAAAATTCGAGAAAAATAAAAATTAATTTCACCTAATGTTCATTCATATGGCTCTATTTTACGCAAATGTAGATTAGAGAGACTCAAAAAAAGTGATTTTGTTACCCCTCTGAAAATAAAGCTTGATTTGTTTTATGATGATTTCCAAAATATTTTGTTTCTAGCAATGACCATCCGTGAGCTGGACCATTTTTAAAAATGGTATTTTTTGCAGTTTTTCGATTTTTTTTTTTGTACTTCGCTCCAAGACGACATAAATAAAATTTGGTATTAATAAAATCTCTAAAAAATCACATACAAAATAATCAATGGAAGTAGAAAAATCAACAATTTCAAAGAAATGAAAATTTCCGGGAATTCCTGCTCTATTTCCCGGGATTTCGGGATCGAAAATTTACAGGATTTATTTAAGGATCGAAAATTTACGGGAAATCCCGTCCCGGGAATTCCCGTGAAAAACTCAAATGATAACTGAATTGTGATTATGGGGCATTCCAGACCAAATTACTCACTTTTAGACCCGACCCCCTTCGAATAATTATACCCTACACCACTCTGTGGTACAGAGTATAATGAGTTTGTGCTGATGTTTGTAACTACCCGAAATATTGGTTCTAGACCTACCTTCAAGCATGCCGATCGACTCAGAATTACTTTTTGAGTCGGTTAAGCGATGTCTGTCCGTCCGTCCGTCTGGACTCTCTAAGGACGAAGCCTATTGAAATATGTGAAAATCGGTCCATGTTAAGACCTAGCCCCCATACAAACGCCCCCTTTGGATTCGGCTTAAATGACTCTAATAACCGTATTATAATAGATATCGCTTTAAAATTTAGCAGGTGATCATTCCAAATTTCAAAGGGATCGGGTCAGTACTTCTGGTAGTCCCCATACAAACCACCCTTCCGATATTCACGTAATTCCCTCAAAATACATAAAAATGGAAATATTTGATAAAAATTTTATTTTTAGGGTTTAAACGTGTACTTTAGTAACCTAATCAAATCGGAATATAATTGGATCATTTTTGGACGTAGTCCCACATATAAAAATTTCGACCTATAATCAGTTAAATCGGTGTTGGTTATCAATTTTTCAAATTTTTAAAAATCTTGTAAAATTTGATCTTTGAACTCTAACTGGGGTAATTTTTATATCTCAATTTTTCCCTTATTTAGAAAACTTTAAGTTTTCTTTCTTGTGATGTGATAGTTCGGTCCAAAACATATGTATGAAGTTTGTTAAAAAAAATACATAAAAGCTAAAAAAAAGTGATAAAAAGCACTGTTTTTCCCCAAATCCGTCGAAATCAAATGGCTGGACTAAGGAATTTAAAAAAAGCTAAAATTTTTTAAAGGTGTTATGCCCTTATATGTGCATAACAAAACCTTAAAGTCCACAAGCTGACTTTTTTAAATTTCGTTAACAAAAAATAAATTAAAATTAGAGATTAAAAAAGCAGTGTTTAAAAATTCAGAACTTTTAGCATCATTTAAACAAATTATCAAAACACAATGTGAAAAATACTTACATATCATCATTACATTAGATCTTGAAGAATAAAAAAAATTTATTACAGTAGAAGATAATTTCATAAACAAATTTCAAAAATGGAATTCGAATTCCTCGATCAAGTGGTCTGCTTCACGTTAGTTGCGGAGGAAGTTGTAATAATTCGGCTGATTTTTACCCGATATTAGTTTTTATTACCTTATTAGATAGACAATTTACTGTTAATCACAATTCAGTTAGTATTTGAATTCAAACTTAACTAAAAATATAAAAAAATTGAGAAAATGAAGAAAAAGTCATATTTTCCTATTGTAATCCGTTTTTCAAACTTCAGGGTCAATGCAGCACGCCTTACCCATATCCGAATATCCTAAAATTTGTGAGACATATATTGTGGGACATATATTTCTTTATATATGTCATTTTCCATTGAAAAAAGCCGATACATAGAAAATGTTATAATAGCGTGTTCTCTTCTTAAACGGTAAATTTAAAAGATATTAATACAAATTTTTGACACAATATAAACCATAGGTCTGTTTGTTTACTTAAATTTCTTACTACTTTTACTACAACTGGAAATTTTTGTTTACTTTTTGTACTGAAAATTTCCAGCTGTAGTAAAAGTAGTAAAAATGAGTAGATTGTAGTAAGGTAAACGAACAGGCATCATGATATAAAGAACACTTCTGTTTCATTAACTCAAAAATTCAGTTTTTTAGATATGTCACTTTACAAGTAAATGAGCGATATAATTTTTTGTTAATTTCAGAAGAAAATACCAATAGTTTGCATCTTTAATGTCTGCCAAAATTCTAAATAAAAAAAATTTGCTGCTTTACATATTTTAGTACAAAATATTAATTGTAAAAATTAACAACAACAAGAAAAAGGAAAATTTCAGCAAATCGGTTTTCAAATCCATTTTACTAAATTTTGTGGGAAATTGGATGAACATACTGGAAATAATGACACAGAAAAAAAATTTCTTCATCGATTGTTTTGATAAAGTTCATGTTTTGGTAGGAAAAACTCTCACGTTTTTCGTATTTAGATTCTAACGACACAGCTCTAATACAGAATTGCGTAAAATCAAATAAAATTGAAAAACGTGAACTTACGTGTATTTAAAGACCGCTTGTCACGATAATACTGAGCCGTAAGATTTTAGAAAACCGAAATAAAATGAAATTTGGTCTGACTGTCAAAAAATCAAATCAAACATTTTTTTGAATACATTGGCCTTTGCAACCATCACATTTGAAATAATATGAAAACAGCTGTTCAGAAAAATAAATATTAAAAATAGATTATTTGTTGCGTATTTTTTAAAAATGCGTTAAAATAAGAGACTTTTAAATTTACAAACTTAACTTTGTAGCTTTATTTTCTGTTTTTATGTTGACGTCAATAAATTGAAATAAAAAATACATCCCTCATAAAATGAAAAGTCTCAGCTTTTAGTTATATTTCTAAAAATAACAAGTATTATACGACTGTCAAAATTTCTTTCGTATTACCGTCCGTGTTATTATATTTTGCATTTACACTATAACATTTTTAAATTCTATACGATTTTTTGACAGTTCATTTTACTGAGTCTAATCGTGACAAACGGCCTTAAGTGAATGAACTACTTGAAGCTAGGAAGGTCTTGGATAGCCTTTGATAAAAGCTATCATTTTAGTTCCCTAATTTTTGAGAAAATTTATTTTGCTAATTTTACCAAAAAATTTTGGCTTCAAAATCAGCAATTCTAGTAAATTCATAAGCTTTTTTTGTTATATTTACAGTTCTTTTGTGTTTTTTTTTTAGTGTATATTTGTATGTATGTACGAGGTATGACTGCAAACTGCAACAATTTCCTCATTGTTGCAGTAAACATACGGCATACGGACTTTTATTATGATGATAAACTGCACTTGTTGCGCAAAATTGGGTTTTGATAAAAACCTAAGAATTATGTTTAAATAATGAAAAAAAAAAATGTACATATGTAAAATAACATTTAATATTTTTGTTTTCTTTGTCCAGCGCATGAGTTTTTCGTGCTCATGTTTTTTTTTTCTTTTTTTTTTGGAATATAAAACAAAGGATTGCATATAGCACGATATCTAAGCTCTTAAGTTAAAGTGGTGCATTGTTTGCAAAAAAAAAAAAAAAAAAAAATAAATGTGCAAACAAAAGCATTTGTAAAATTATTTTTTATACATACTCGTATATTTTACTACATTTAATATTTAAGCGACACTATAACAAGTTGCATTTTTGAAAAAACTTACCATCACCCGATATGCTGCCCTGAGAACTGCGCGAATCTTCTGAAACGAAAAAAGAACAATATAAAGAAAACTAATTTGAATTGTATATCTCAATATAAATACAAGAAAAAAAAAATAATAAAGTTAAATTCGGCCTTGCCGAATGTAGTGATACCCTCCACAGTTTCAAAAAGAATATTGCAAAAAACTTTGTTTAAAAGGAAATTACTTTTGAAAAAAAAAAAAAAACAAATTTTAAAAAAATTTCCGCGAAAAAAAATTTTGGTAAAAAAAAAATCCGCGATTATTTTCTTTTTTTGTCAAAAAACATGTTCGTACTTGTTTAAATACCATTTGGTGTTCAATTATGTTCACATATGTCAACCAGAAGCCGAATTAAAGCATTTTGTTTTTTTAGGTTATGTTGAATGTATTGAAATTTTTGAGGTGTGCTTACATTTTCGTTCATAACTTTTGAACCGCTGAACCGATATCGCTCAAATGCAATACCAAACTTCTTGGGAGAACTTCCAATAAATATGTTAAGTTTCAGTCATCTCTGTGCAATATTTTGTGATAGCATTTTCCGTGATAGCATTTTCCACAGACAGACAGACGGACAGACGGACATCGCTAGAATGTCTTAAAACACAGTGATACAAAATCGAACTTTCGGAATCGGAATGGGATGAAACCAAAAGCAAATGAAAGCTGACGTTTTCCATAACAAAACCCTCAAGGCCTTTTTTTTCAGAGCTAGATTTTATTTTACACGCATTTAAAGTTGGTGATTTTAAAGCATTTAAAGTTTTTGTGTACTAAACGTGTCCAACTTTAAAGACCCCTGGTGGTGCCCTTATTGGACATGTAGGGTCCAGTTTCCAAACTTAAGCTCAAAATTACTTCAGCTATAACTGGTATGAATTTTGCTGCAATCGGTCCAGTATCTATTTACTGAATAGCCAAATTATTAAAATAAACCATGTACACCGTTGCGTATGATTGTTATTTAAAGGCAATTACAATATTAATCATTCGCCACTAATACAGTTTTCAAGCATTTATTATTGTAATTATAATAAAAGTGCACTAACTTCAAATGCGTGTAAAACAAAATCTAGCTCTGAACTAGAAAAAAGCCTTGAGGGGTTTGTTATGGAATATGTCAACTTTCATTTGCTTTTGGTTTCATCCCATTCCGATTTTGGGTGTTGCGAAATCGATCGGGGATCATGAATATATATACTTTATGGGGTCCCAGACCGATATTTCGATGAGTTACAAACGGAATGACAAGGTTAGGTTAGGTTAGTGGAGGGTATAAAAAAATTAAATGCGGCCTTGCCGAATATATTAATACACTCCTCAGTGTTGGCAAATGTTTTCTAAGACATTTTTTTTTTTAAATAAATCAAGTAAGAAGTTTAGTTCGTTTTGGCCGGAACCATAAATAACTTTGACAATGCCCAATATATTTTGAATGCTAATGAAACTTGGCCGAATTCCGTAATACCCTACACAATGACAAAAACATTTACACAATGATAAAAACATTTTAAAACGCATTTAAAGTTGGTGATTTTAAAGCATTTAGGCTGGATTACTCAATGCTCCGTTTTAAAATTACTCGCCGTTAAATTTAACTTTTTCATACAAATTATGACATAAGCACAGACTATATGCAGACTCGACAGTAGAGTTTTATAAGAAAAATTGGGGAAAAACTAAGCGATTTTAGGAGAAAACAGAGCGGTTTTTAGTCCGTTTTACACTAACATGGCAACACTTTCTACGTCTTAGGAGTGAGTGAAACAACAAAAAGCGATCTGGCATCTATTTTTCTTATGGCGCGTTATATCAGTTTTCTCTCTCTAACCTTATTCGTAGAATAATTTGAAAATATTAACCATATGGTTAAAGAATACTTTTTTGACACCTTTCATATTTGTCGAGTCTGTATTTGTCTGTGACCTAGGCACAGACTAAATAGGGACTCGACAGTAGAATTTTATAAGAAAAAATGGGGAAACTAAGCGATTTTAGGAGAAAACACAGCGGTTTCTAGTCCGTTTTACGCTACCATGGCAACACTTTCTACGACTTAGGAGTGAGTGAAACAACAAAAACCGATCTGGCATCCATTTGTCTAATGGCGCTTTCATAGTGACATAGTAATCCATCGACCGTTTTGTATATCTGGCATCACCAAAGATAATTGGAAAATTCTGGCAATGCCAAACTAAAGTTCAAACGCAAAGCAAAGAGAGACAAAAAACAATCTGCATTCTCACTGTAAAACTGGTATCTTCCATCTCGCTCACATTTCAATTTGTGATAAAATTTCGTAAACAATACCATAGGGTTTTTGTTTACTACTTTTTCAAACGCCATTTGTTGGACTACTCTTTGACTCTGGGCGCTTTATATTAGCTTTCTCTTTCTAACCTAATTCGTAGAATAATTTGAAAACATTAACCATATGGTTCAAGACTACTTTTTTGACATCTGTCACTTATGTCGAGTCTGTATTAGTCTGTGACATAAGGCTCCGTTAAATTCGCAGTTAGTAGCTAACTTTTCATTGAGTAATCCGCCCTTAAAGTTTTTGTGTACTAAACATGTCCTACTTTAGGGGTCCCTGTGGTGCAATAAGGGCACCAATAAGGACATGCTTCCAAACTTAAGCTCCAAACTTAAGCTCGAAATTACTTTAGCTACAAACGGTATGAAATTCGCAGCAATCGGTCCCGTACCTACTTACTGAAAAGCCAAATTATTAAAAATAAACCACTGCAATAAACAATGATTGTTATTTAAAGGCAATTACAAAATTTAGCATACGACACTTATACAGTTTTCAAGCAATTATTATTATAATTATAATAAAATTTCATCAACTTCAAATGCGTTTAAAAAAATCTAGCGCTGAACTAAAAAAGGCCATAAGGGGGTTGTAATGTAATATGAGAAAATCTATGGGAAATTTAACTGACCGATTCACCGATTTTGTTAATTTTTGGTTATTTGATAGAGCTTCGTAAATGATTAAAAACGATATATATTTTTTTGCTTTGGATCAATACACACAAAATATTATTGGCTAAAAAATGTCAATTAAATCTATTGATCAGGAAAACTTAAATGATTGACATTTCGTTAGTTTCTTTAACTATAAAATAACAAATTTTGAACATACCAGACTTTTTTTTTGCTTCAAATTATTTGAATACATTAATTAAAAAATATACTTTGTGCTCGGGTTTTACTTTTTTTACTGTCGGCAACATAATTTTTTTTTACTGTCGGCAACATATTGGAAAGCAAAAAATATGAATTTCTTCATAATTTTGTCATAAGCTTAAAATTCATTTGTTAAATCAATCATTATTTTAATTGACTTTAAATAAAGAATTTATAAAATTTTTGATCAAAATCGAAAAATTGATTGATTGAAAAAAAAAAATCAATTAATCACCTACAATTTGATGATTGCTTTAACAATATTCTTTACCGGAGGAGTTTCAATTAAGAAATTAATTGAATCCGCGTTTTTGTTGATTGAAATTCGTTTTCAAATCTTTCTGTGTACTTTGGAAGATATTGTAAATTTCTTTTAGACAGTTCTTAAACATTGTTGTGTTCGGAAACTGTAAGTCGAACGAAAAAACTAGTAAAAACCATATTGCTTATAAAATTATGAAGAATAAAAATTTATAAAAAAAGTTATGTTTTTTTAAAATTTCAACAAAAAATTTTTAAAACCATATTTGGAGGTCCTTTATTGCTGGGAAGGACACCATGGATTTCCAAAAACAAAATTTTGTATTAAAGTATAGAATGTCCTTTTAATGCTATTAAAATTTCAGAGAGATGTTATTTCGTATTGTTGAGCAATAAATTTTCAAAGTTTGTTAGAGAATATTTTTTGTAAGCCAAATATTTGATTTTTTCCAAAATTTTTGAATTTTTTTTTTGTTCAAAAACTTTTTTTTTTGGAAATTGTTCCGAGTCATTTGTTTAAAGAAAAAGTTTATGATTCTTAAACGTTTTCCCAATAGAAAACTTCTGAGGTTCTGAGGCATTTTGGTACAGAAAAGCTGTTAAAATTTATACAAAAATATTTTAAGTAGGTTTATTCTATCTCAAGGTCATTATTTCCTTTACATATTAAAGCTTTAATATTCTCATATAATAATTTTCAAAAAATTATTCTATGAGAATGTCAAAGTATAAGTAAAGGATATAATGACCTCGAGCTAGAATAAACCTTCTAAAAATATAATATTTTAAAGGTAGAATGTAACGATTTTTATTTTTGAATAAAAATTAATCAGAATTTATACAAAAATTTTTCAATTCTGATACACCTTCATATAGGAAATTCGCAGATACTTATTCTAACACCAAAAATTTCTATATTTAGAAAAAATTTTCGTATAGAAAAATTTTCAGATTTAGTCAGTTTTTTCCCATTAAAAACTTCATAGGTTCTGAAATATTAAAAATATTTCTATTCTATTTTTCTACAGACAAGGTTTAAGATACAGAAACGATCTTTCTACACCAAAATTTTAGGGTTTGAAAAAATATTCCGTAGAAGTACCGGAGATTAGAAAAATTGAAGACTTTAATGCTTTTTAAAATTTTTGGAGGCAATTTTCAAGATTCTGAGACATTTTTCTATTAAAAAGGTTTTGTTTTCTGAAAAACTTTTCCCCAGAAAATTCTAAGATAGTCAAGCATTTTCTGAGAAATATTTTAATAAGAAAGTCGAAGAAATTTTTTTTCTAAAAAAATGTTTTAGTTTCTGAGACAAACTATAGTTTCTGAGACAAGTATACTCGCCTTACACTAGTTAAATGAGCATTTTCTTCCTGTTCAATTAAACGGCTAAAGTACAGTTTTATAAATTTTGCATGCAGCTTTATATTTGTTCTACTAAAATAATATAATACGAGTAGTTGGCATCATCTTTATATATATTTATGAAATGGCCTGTGCCTTTGCTGTTACAATCTTCCTCACGGCTAAAGATGAAAATCTCAAGTTAAAAATTTAATGGCACCCTTTAATAAGGAGACTGGATGCACTTGTCTATAACAAGCGTTAAGATGCTGCAAATCATCAATCAAGGGTACGATTTTATACAGTTAGTAAAATTACAAAAAAAAAAAATACGGTAGAAGTTTGCTGTACATGATACTTATTAGGTTGGATCGATTTGAGCTGTTTTGCGAATTTTAAAAATAAATGGGTAAAAAAATTTAGTAATAGATTTGCTCCATATTATTTGTTTGTAAATTAAACCGGATATTTTGTTTTTTCAACTATAAATTTAGTTGGTTTCTTTAAAATAATATTAAATAACGGTTTTTGTTAGTTGGTTCTGAAAACAACTCAAACAAAATTACTGAAATGTTTTAGCAGACATTTAAAGTGATTGTTTTTACTAACATATACACCCAAAAAAAAACGTGGGTATTCAATACTAAAAATTTAACTAATTTTAGTCCAAAAGGACCTAGTGCAGAAATTGGTAACCAATAGTCAAAACCAGTAAAAATTACTAATGTTAGTACTTTGAAGATACTAAAATTAGTAACCAATTAGTAGATTTTGGTACAATATCACTTACTAAACCTTTTACTGTAGAATTATTTTGAGTGTACCGCTACTTTTTCACCACTCACCTAATTTTTAAAAATTTGATATTCTTTCAAAATTTAAGATTTTTTTCTTGTAATTATTGAAAATATCTTTAATAAATCTTTAATTTTAAAAAGAAAAAGATTATAAAATCTTAAAATTTGAAAGAATATAATTTTTTTAAAACTTGGGTGAATGGAGAAATAGTACTACCGAATCAAGCACATAAGCTTTCCAATTTTTCGCATTGTTTTATTTTTATTGATTTTTGTCTAATATAATGAGGAGTTCTAAGTTACAAATGAAAAGCGAAGCATAAAAAGATAAAATTTTAAAAAAATATTTTTATTAGGTCTTTTCTTCCACTGGGATTAAAAATGCCTTAAGCTGAAATGAGTTTTTAAGTAAATATGATCGAATCGAAAAGAAGAAGATTGAGTGTCTTTTGTAATTTTGGCAATTTTTTTAAAATAAATACAAATTTTTTTAAATGGGCGGATTTTCAGCGGCTTGAGGGCAGTTAAAGATGATAACAAATCTGCATGAAATTTTTACTATATAGTTTTTACATCTGTCGGTGAGCTAGAACGAAATTCGCCAAAAAGCTACTTTTTGATCCACCCTAATATACAACCCAGCACAAAATGCTGCTTCCCTTTAAGCAGAACCACAATCACGCAAAAAAAAAACGATTGAAGGAAGATAAACGAAATCTAAATACAGCAGTCTGGAAAGCAGAAACATTTTTTTTCAGTATGGCAGCACTGTAATTGTGCGAGTTGTTATTTTTGAGAACAGTTGTTGCAGCGCCATCTGACGATGATCTGTCGAACTTATTTTTAAAGCTGTGTTTAATACCCACTGTTTCATTATTTTACTTCGTTGATGTTTAAGTAGGCCTTTTTTGTTGGCATAATTATCAGTGTTCTACCATACAAAGTTCACGTGAGTGTTAACGCTCACAATTCTAGAAGTTATAAATTAACTTGCATACATTGTGAATGATTCTCTTATTGTTAATGACTCTCTTTGGTATTAATAAAAAAAGATAAATGTTTTTGTGTTGCTTTTAAGCTAAATTGAATTTAATAAGCTAATTTTATCAATATTTCATCGAAAATGTGTAATATTTTACAAAACTATTCCAAACGACGGTAAATTTAATTAAGAAATTTATGGAAGTTAACGGTTCGTTTTTTTCGTTTTGACGCATGTTAACAATCAAAGTTTGCCAACAAAAAACGCCTAGTGTTATTTATTTTTCAATAAAAAAAAACTAATAAATATCTGAAAAAAAAAACGTTCCGCCTGAGCTGGGGGTCGAACTCAGGCTTGATGGCTAATAGTCTAACGCGCTAACCATTAAGCCACATCACTCAAAAAAATGAGAGAGGTTATCGTTAGGGTGCTCAATGACTGTAAAATTTCTTTAAAAAGATGTTTTATTAAACAAAAAACTTTTACTGTGGTTAAATACTAGCCCAATGAAAAAATAAATATGTTAAAAAAAGGTTATTTTAAGCATAATATTTAGAGTCCGACCGAATAAACCTTTTTTGGCCGTAGCAGAAGCCGAATATTCGGTCGGACACTAATAATATTGTGTTTGGATATATGTATATGAGATATTCCATGTCAAATCGGAATCTTTGATTTTTTTTTTTAGGTTTTCCCAATTTCTTTAACAGTTTAAAAGTACCTTTGGAAAATTCCTTCCTGGTAAATTTTCGGATTTTTTTGATGACCCGTTTCAAAATATATGGAATTTTGGCAAATACGGAGCTTGTTCGTTTACTAAAACTTCATTTCCTCATACCTTCTTCAAAAATGGTCCAAATTCATTTTATTTTTTGTATTTTTTTACGTACTTTTTAGAAAACAATTCTAAAAAATTTTCAAAAATTTTGTATTATAAGTAGGGATGTCGCGAATATTCGTCACTATTCGGTATTCGGCATATTCGGCATGTTTTTTGAATATTCGGTTAAATAAATATTCGTCAACAGTTTGCCGAATATTCGGCAAAATTTAAATTTGTTAAAAAAACACTTTTTATTAACGTTTGATTTTTTTATAGTCATTTTAGTTCGTTTTTAATACAAAACAAGTAGAAAAGTTAAATTCGACTTGGCCGAATCTATGAATACCCTCCACAATGCCCATTTTAAGTGGTAATAAATTTTCTAACGTGAAAAAAATAACAGATTTGATTAGACATATTTTATTTTGTTTAAAATTTTTTTTTTTAGTAATTTAAAAAAAAAAAAATTTACTAATTTTTTTGAGTGTAAAATTTTTTTCGAGTGTATTTTTTTTTTGTTTTGGTATAAAAATATTTTTGAGTACGTTGTAAAATATTTTTGTGACTTACCAATGTTTTTAAAACAGGTTTAACGGGTTTTCAACACGTGAATTTTAGGTGAAGCTAATCTGAAATTCACGGTTTTGCTAATAACTTTTGAACCACTGGACCGATTTGACTTACCAATGTTTTTAAAACAGGTTTAACGGGTTTTCAACACGTGAATTTTAGGTGAAGCTAATCTGAAATTCACGGTTTTGCTAATAACTTTTGAACCACTGGACCGATTTGGCTGAAATTCAATACGAACGAGGCTGGAGGAACGCAAAATATATATGCCAAGCTTCAGCATCCTCAGAATTACTTTTCGAAAGTTATAGTGCTTTTTATCTCAAAAATTCACTAAAAACCCTTGCCGAAATTCAGTATTTTGCTCATAACTTTTGAACCACTGGACCGATTTCGCTGGATTGCAATACCAACCTGACCAGGTAAATGCCCAACATATGTGCCAAACTTCAGGAGCCTCCGTTAAGTCTTTCAAAAGATAGCGTGTTTTCAACAGACAGACAGACAGACAGACAGACAGACAGACAGACAGACAGACAGACAGACAGACAGACAGACAGACAGACAGACAGACAGACAGACAGACAGACAGACAGACAGACAGACAGACAGACAGACAGACAGACAGACAGACAGACAGACAGACAGACAGACAGACAGACAGACAGACAGACAGACAGACAGACAGACAGACAGACAGACAGACAGACAGACAGACAGACAGACAGACAGACAGACAGACAGACAGACAGACAGACAGACAGACAGACAGACAGACAGACAGACAGACAGACAGACAGACAGACAGACAGACAGACAGACAGACAGACAGACAGACAGACAGACAGACAGACAGACAGACAGACAGACAGACAGACAGACAGACAGACAGACAGACAGACAGACAGACAGACAGACAGACAGACAGACAGACAGACAGACAGACAGACAGACAGACAGACAGACAGACAGACAGACAGACAGACAGACAGACAGACAGACAGACAGACAGACAGACAGACAGACAGACAGACAGACAGACAGACAGACAGACAGACAGACAGACAGACAGACAGACAGACAGACAGACAGACAGACAGACAGACAGACAGACAGACAGACAGACAGACAGACAGACAGACAGACAGACAGACAGACAGACAGACAGACAGACAGACAGACAGACAGACAGACAGACAGACAGACAGACAGACAGACAGACAGACAGACAGACAGACAGACAGACAGACAGACAGACAGACAGACAGACAGACAGACAGACAGACAGACAGACAGACAGACAGACAGACAGACAGACAGACAGACAGACAGACAGACAGACAGACAGACAGACAGACAGACAGACAGACAGACAGACAGACAGACAGACAGACAGACAGACAGACAGACAGACAGACAGACAGACAGACAGACAGACAGACAGACAGACAGACAGACAGACAGACAGACAGACAGACAGACAGACAGACAGACAGACAGACAGACGGACGGACGGACGGACGGACGGACGGACATCGCTAGATCGTCTTAAAATCGATCGAGGATCATGAATATATATACTTTATGGGGTCCTAGACCAATATTTCGAGGTGTTACAAACGGAATGACAAACTTATATATACCCTCTATCACTAGAGTGGAGGGTATAAAAAAAACGTGAGCACTTGATAAAAATTCGAATTGTTAAGGTAATAGAAAAAATAGTGTCAACAAAAGCGTTGTTGTTTTTTAGTCTGGTACTTTTTTTCAATTTTGTACATAGATAAAATACAGGCGTATGAATATTCAAACTATTCGGCAATATTCGTATTCGGTTCAAACCGAATACCGAATAGTAAATATTCGGTAAAATGCCGAATACACTATTCGAGACATCCCTAATTATAAGATTTTTAAAATTTATGTAAATCTCATTTTTAAAAATATTCGTTTTCTTGAATTTTTGTAAAATTTTTCGTGGAAACTTCTATCGATTCTTCATATTTTTTGCCCAGTAAGATTGTTGGATTATGATTATAACTATTTTTTTCGATTTTTTTTCAATCAAAATTTTGAAAAAAATAACAAATAAATTACGGGGACTGTCGTAAGGGTTTAAGGTAGAGGGTAGCTGTGTTCTGAGAGCATTTTTGGATTAAAAAAATACTGTGGTTAGTCATTCTAATGACCCCTCTAGGGGCACTGTGTTGGTAGTTATAGCGGTTAGAGCAAATTTAAAGAAATTTCATTTCGTATGGCAGCCCCATTAGGAATTGGAGATAGAGTACAAGTTTATTCGGAAAAAATGTTAAGGGGTAAAAATAAATGGGGTTTGGTCTTTGGTCATTTTTGAAAGTTTTTTAAAATTTTTTCTAAAAAGTACGCAAAAAACCAAAAAAAAATATTTTTTTTTCAATTTTCAACTTTTTTTAAAGAAGTTATGAGTAAAAGAAATTTTAGTAAAGCTCCGTATTTTTAAAAATTCCATATCATTGGAAAAGTCTTTAAAAAAATAAAGTTTCCGATTTGGCATGCAGTGCCCCATATGTTTGTATATAAGACTCCTGTGTTAGTTGGGCACTAGCTTAAGAATCCGCAATTCCATCATATACAATTGAATTTAGACTTAATAAAATGATCATCAATCAGGGTTAATAAGCGCACAAAATCATGGCCTAAATTACTGCATTCAGGATACAGCATAAAGCAAGCGACCACAATAAAAGATAACAGCAACATTCAATCGCTTGCACAAGTGCATTTTTGTTTTGTTGCTGGGAAACTTCTTATAGTAGTATATTGCACTTATTACACCTTTGTTTTTCATAAACGGTTTCAACTTACCTGCGTTGTTGTGATTTTCATTCATAACTGTTATCCATTCTACTGCTGTTTGAGGCATAAAATTTGAAGGCACCTGTGCTGTCGATCCAGTCGATGTATTAGTGGTAATTGTGTTACCATTGCTTGTCAGACAATATTCGTCTAATTTGTGAACTTAAATAAAAAGTAGAAAAAGGAAAAAAAAGAAAATTAAAAAAAAAAAACAACAATAGAAAACGACGAACCATGCTACTTATAAGGGCGAGTTTTTGAGATGTAGATTATACTGTAAGTACGCGAAATTGACACACCAAAACGCTGAGACAGGCCTTAATTTTAGGTCGTAGAACCGAGTGGCGTTCTCCGTTTTTACAGATCAGGTCAATATCAAGAGATACTGAATCTTTTTAAGTTTGCGATTTTCAAGCGATTTTTTATAGTTTTTTAAGGAAATTGAAGAAAAATAAATTATTCTATTCGCCTAGTCGGTCATAATTGTTGAAGTTGAGTTTTAAACAATTAATACTAAATAAAGTTATTTTAAAATAGTTTTTAAATTTCTAGAAAAATGTAGTAAAATCTCGCTTGAAAATCGCAAACTTCAAAACGAAATTTTGACCTGAACTGTCACAACGGATAAAGCCACTAGATTCTACAACCCGAAATTAAGTTCACGTGTCTCGGCGTATTAGAGTGCCATTTCAAAGGTTAAAATTATACTTATAGTGTTATCTTTGTTTTTGGTTTAAGTGGAGCTAATTCTTTTTTTCAGATGTGGTGCATTTTTAGTTTTAACACACTAATATTAGTGAGTTCAACTAAGGTTTAAAAAAGTAAACAAAAACAACAGCTGATTTTCAAATATTCTCAATACTGCTGTTATGTTTTGGTATTTTATTGGAAAAAATGTGTAATGTTTTGCAACTTTTCCAGTTGGAAATGCGTTTTGTAGTGGCATTTGCTTAACTTTAATAAAGTGCAATAAAACTACTGTTCAAGTTTAGTTTAAGCGGCATATCAAAAAAACAACCTTACAGACAAAATGAAAAAAAAAAAAAAAATATAATTTAAAGTTTTAAAAGTAATGTTTTGTTTTTGATTATGATTGTTTTAAGATATGACGTGATGTTAAGCGAAAGTACACGCAAAAAAAATAGAGCATAGTTATGCAATTTAAACAGGAATGACGAAAAAAAAATCATACAAACAACGAAAATCTCAAAAGACTTCTCAAAGGATTCTAACCAGAGCAACCAAAAATATGCAATATGTATCATGTTTTTGTCTATGCGTTGCATTGATGAATAGTACTGTGATCACGTAAAACGATAGTTGACTATCGTAGATTTTTAGAGTTTTGTTGCTCCTAAACTAAACACAATTCTTCCATATTATTTAGTGTTCCAGGATTAGACAACACTCTTTAATAAAATCCAAAAGAAAAAATTTAAAATTGCCTTCAAAACGATATTTATTTTGATGTCGTTTACTCATCGTCAATCGTTTACGTTTTACGTGATTAGCCCCTAGGTTAGGCATTTATCCGTTTCAGACAAATTTATGAAATCTGTCATTGATTTGTTAGAGCAATGGTTCTCAAACGGTGGGTCGCGACCTCCTATGGGGTCGCGGAAGATTTTCAGGGGGGTCGCGAACAAATTTGTTGAAACCTTAAATTTTGGTAAATTTAAAACCCATTTTTTATTGCTGTGTTTTAAAAATATACAAATACTTTAATTAAAGAAAACATTTTTTTCCATCACTTGAGGGCCCTCCGTAATCACAGTTGTTAATTTCTCGGGATGCCCAACACTTATTTATGTTATGAAGTGTTTTGACTGAGTCTGGGATCTGGCAGTTCATTTTCCATTAACTTTTCGATGCTGATGCCGAATCTGAGTTCCAAATTTTTTTGATACGTTAGGTTTTTGAGAAAATTAAAGGCAAAGTTCACAAACACGTATTCTTGTGCATTTTAAAGAGCTTTGTTTGAAAAATTTTCGGATGCGTCTGGGATCTGACCACTATTTTCGATTTATATTGCATGCACATTGGCATCGAAAGCCCGTTTAACGAGGTTTCGCCTCAAACCTCATTTGAAAGTACGTATTTTCCCATACAAATTGAAAACTTTTTGTTATAAGTTTTCAACGAAAGTACGTTCGAAAGCTCTTAAATTTCATAAAGAAAATAAATTAAAGAAAGTGTCAAAAAAAAAAAAAAATAAAAATATTTAAATATTTTCATAAAAAATAGCATTAAATCAAAAGATTTAAATAAATTATTGTAAATTAGTGCGAAAATTAATTAATTGTGTGCGATTAATGTCGGTATGTTCGCAAATTTTATTCGGTAATTTTCGAAAACGTGATAACCGTCAAAAATTTCGGGTGTGAACGGATATGTTTTCAAAATGAAAGTACGTACTTTCAACGAGGTTTCGAGCTGAGTGTGAATGTACTATTACTTTTCAATGCTGACAGGCGCGGATCCAGGGAGGGAGATGGGATAAAGATAGAAGGAAAATGACCAACTGATGATTTACGTTTGCATACATAGCCTCTATCCTA
Organism: Pegoplata infirma; assembly: GCA_963921195.1. Taxonomy (NCBI): domain Eukaryota; kingdom Metazoa; phylum Arthropoda; class Insecta; order Diptera; family Anthomyiidae; genus Pegoplata; species Pegoplata infirma. The sequence goes on from OY992541.1 coordinate 7,564,768, forward strand.
AAAATTTTTTTACATCCTTAGGATAAAATGTTTCAGAATATATGAAATTTATTTATAACTTAAATGTCAATAGAGTCGTAAACATTTTCTAACCCAATAACTTTCAAATTTTTAGGAAAAATGTCTTATAACTTTTCTATATAAAAATACATCAGCGCCCAAGAATTTTTCCTTAGAAAAAATGTTTCAGAATCTGACCTAATTTTTCTACATATAAATTTCTCAGAATCGTATAACAGTTCTACAGGAAAAACGTCTCAGAATCTTAGTTTGCTATGCCGAAATATATTCTCGAATTTTTTTATGGAACAATTTTTAAGAATGTGAGAGTTTCTTTGTTTGAAAAATCTTTTAGAATCTGCGAATTTTTCTATAGGAAAAGTTTATCAAACTCTATGACTTTCTTATCGAAAAAATGTTTTAGAACTTTTCTATAGAAAACTATTTTGTATGAAAAATCTCTCGAAATCTGAAAATTTTTCTGTTGGAAGATTCTGAGAATTTTTCTATAGGAAATGTGTCTCTGAATATGGAAATTATTCCTTTGAAATTATGTCCAACAATAATAATTTTTCCATATGAAAACTGTTTGAGAATCCAAGAAATTGCATTGGAAAACATTTGGTGGCATTAAAACCATAAAATTTTTCTATAGAAAAATATTATAGAGTTTAAGATTATATTTTTGAAAAAGTGTATAAAAATTTCTTCATAAAATGTTTTAGAAACTTATATCTTTTAGTATCTGATAATTTTCTTTTATGAAATATGTTTCACGATCTGAGAATTTTTGTTTACATAAAATATAAGAATTATTTCAGAGATTTTTTATAAGAAAGTATATTATAATTTGCAAAATATTTTTATAGAAAGAATGTCGCAGAATCTTATATTTTTTCTATAAAATAAAGTCTAAAAATCTGAGACACTCTCTACGCGAAAACCGTTGAATCTGAGATATTTTCTACAAAAGATTCGATCTGAGAATAAAACAACTTTTTTATATCAAAAAGTTTAAGAATCTGTACATTTTTCTAAAGGCAAATACCTCAGGAATGGGTTCTTTTTCTATATGAAAATATTTGAGAATTTAAGAGTTTTTCTGTATTAAAAATGTCTCAACATCTGGGAAATTTTGTGAAGGAAACACGTATAAAAATTTCGTATTTTATAAAAAAGTTCTTTTAGTATCAAAAAAAAAATTGAAAAATAAGTTTTTTTATACATATGAAAGTTTTTGGGTCTATTCACAGTTGTGACTGGATTTAATTGCCATAAGCCAAATTCTATGACTGCAAAGTCATAATATTAATATTTGCCTATACAAGCGCCAACAACAAAATTCAAAGATTTTTAATTTTATTTGTCAATTTTATGATTGTTTCGAGAGCAGGTCTTAAACTTAGCAAATAAAATTTAAAACTTTTGAGTTTTTTGTGTTGGTTTATGTAGAAAATAATTAATTTTATGACTGTTCAATCATATAAAATGGTTTATGACAGACAACGTCAGTCATAACTTTGAAAAGGCCCGTTTATTTGACTATTTACGGCCTTATTTCTGAAGTAAATCTTTAAAAAAAAAATATAATTTCTTTAATCCAAAGCTGGATCCGCATTTAAGAAAAAATTTTTTTTTGGTTTCCAATTTTTTACTTAATATTAAAAATATTAACAAAAAATCACACCCCCCCCCCCCCATCTTGCAACCAAACTTTTATAATTTTTTGGTAAAAAAAATCTCCCCCCCAAATGAAATTCCTGGATCGTGATCGAATTAAATTGCAATCACTACCAAACATTGGTACATAATTTTGAAAAAAGTACAATCATTACTCCCAAATTGGACTTTAAATGCTTTCTTGGTAAACATTTCTTCATTTCTGATTAGGTTTAACTGGTGTTTTTCTTTTATATTCGGGAATAAAAAATCGATGAAGATAGTAAGTTTCGATAAAAAATGCCGTAGTTTGGGACTTGGTTTCCAAATTTTTTAGAAAATTGAGGTCAAAGTTCACAAAAATTGTGTTTTATTTTTATTTTTTAGAAGTTTTTTACTTGAAATTTTTGAACTTGAAACTGAGGTCATAGTTCACGTTAATAATTTTTTTTATATTGGGGGGTCGCGAAAAATTTTAAATATTGAAAAGGGGTCGCATAGCAAAAGTTAGTGAGAAGCTCTGATGTAACAAATTCTTAAATAGTCCGATTAAATATTTTTGAACTGTGAATGGAGAATTAGGATGAAATCTGGTCGTGGAAAAAAGTGCGTTTTTTTACAATTTAACTATGTATGTAATTTAGAAGACCCCTTAATGAAGATGAAAATTGACATGCATATAGTACGGATCATGGGGAAAATCCAAGATTATATCCGGTGTAATGGTAGAAAGACGAAAAGAATTCAAACCAGCTGAATTCATGCATAGTTCTCTAAGGCGATGTCACACTTTAGAGCGCTAGTTGGATACACCGAAAAAGCGCCCTCTCGTGTCCTTACACAGAAAAAAATAAATAAAATATTTGAGTAAATTTTTAATACTATTGAGTAAAAAATTACTCAATTTTGCACCAGTAAACGATTTAATAGTATTGAGTAAATTTTTAATAAAAATTTATTAAATTTTTGAAAAAAAAATTGAGCAAATTTTTAATTGACACAATTAAAAATTTACTCAAAATGTATCTATTTATTTTTTTAAAAAGTTTAAAAAAGTTTAAAATTTTTTTACAAAAAAAAAAACAAAAAACTTGTTTTTTTCAAACTTTACCAAACATATTTATGTCTCAAAAACATAGGAAAATTTTATAAAGACGATTACAAAATTTAATATACATATACAAAAATCTATAAACTAAACGAGAATTCAAAAAACTATGAGAGTTAAAAAAAAATTACAAACTATTAAATTTTTATTAAATTACTTACTTAAATTGCTATTAAATTTAAACAAGTGATTACTCAAATTTGTTTACTCCATATTTTTTTCTGTGTAGAGCACTGAATAAAGCAATCTTTTAAAGCGCTGATTAAGTGCTATAAAGATGCAGTGAATTTATGTATCTTTTTAGAGCTGATTAAGCAGAATAAAGATGAATTCATTTGAAATACAATTGACTATTTTTAAAATACAATTGGAAAATCTTTAACACAATTACCTATTTCTGAAATTCGGTTGAATATTTCTGAAATATAATTGAAAGTGATGTAAACCAACCTCTGAAAACGTATTTTTATACCCTCCAACTACAGTATGGGGGTATACTCACTTTGTCATTCCGTGTATAACGCTTCGAAATATCGGCCTAGGACCCCATAAAGTATATATATTATTGATCAGTAATCGATTCTAAGACATTCTAGCGATGCCCGTCCGTCCGTCTGTCCTTCTGTAGAGGACACGATACAGTCCAGAATAAAAGAGCTACACTCAAAAAATTATGTTAGTAAAATCAACTGAAAATGTCAGTTAAAATAACTACTTTGTAAGTTGTTTTGGGGTCAACTACTTTTTCAGTTAAATCAACTAACAATGTTAGTTATTTTAACTTACAAAAAACAACTGACTTATGTAGTAAAAACTACTTACATTTGTAGTCAAAAACACTAAAATGTAGTAAAAATAAAATAATCAATATATAAATTTTTTTTTTCAAAAATTTTTTAGAAAAAAAACTGAAGACCAAATTTTTTCCAAGTTTTTTTTTTTTTTTTTTTTTTTAACCAAAATTTATTTTAATTTTTTGGAAAAAAACTTAAAAAATTTTTCAGAGATAAAAAAATAAAATTTACTACTTTAAATAACTGTTACTACATTACAGTACTTTTTTGTAAGTTATTCAAAAAAACGATTTAAAATAACTAACAGAAATAGTTGTTTGATATTTTTCATACAAAAACAACTGACTTTGTAGTTGAAAACAACTAATTACTGTAAAATATGCAAACAACTAACATGTAGTAACTTACATAATTTTCTGAGTGTAGACTTCCGAAGTTTGCCACGAATATGTCTTATAGTCATAGGCTGGTTAAGTTCGGAAATGGGCAAAATCGGACCAAGAAAAAAGTTCCCTTTGAGAACTAAACCAACCGCAGAAAAACCGACTTTTTTTGCAGGGTTTTTTTTTTTACTTTTGTTAAACAAATGAAAATTTTTTGTGTTAAAAGAAGTTTAAAATCCTGGATGTGGACCCAGCGGATAAAACAATAATAAAAAAAAGTTTGACTCGCCCCTTTTGTGGGCGTGGATATAAAAAATGTTTTTTAATAACGATTTATTGGATAAAATAATTGCAAGAATCATAATAAATACATTTTATAAAACCTACGGCAAGGGAGAAGGTAATCGTTGCAATGTTTGCAATGCTGATTGCTAACCTACACTCAAAAAATTATGTTAGTAAAATCAACTGAAAATGTCAGTTAAAATAACTACTTTGTAAGTCAACTACTTTTTCAGTTAAATCAACTAACAATGTTAGTTATTTTAACTGACAAAAAAACAACTGACTTATGTAGTAAAAATTACTAACATTTGTAGTCAAAACAACTATAATGTAGTAAAAATAAAATAAACAATTTTTTTCAAAGTTTTTTTTTTTTTTTTTAAATAGTTGTGAAATATAAAAAACGATATTTTTTTTGGAAAAAACTTTGAAAATTTTTCAGAGATAAAAAAAATAAAATTAACTAATGTAAATAACTGTTATTACATTACAGTACTTTTTTGTTAGTTGTTCAAAAAATCGACTTAAAATAACTAACAGAAATAGTTGTTTGATATTTTTCATACAAAAATAGCTGACTTTGTAGTTGAAAACAACTAACTACTGTAAAATATACAAACAACTAACATGTATTAACTTACATAATTTTCTGAGTGTAGATGGGGTATTACAAACGTGAAAAAGTCAATTGATTAAAATTTTATTTAAGAAGTTTTTAACACAAACTGCATTTTTTTCAAAATATTACACTCTTAAAAAGATTATAAACTTAAATTTATTTAAAAACTAGTGAGAGTGTAGAGAGAGTACACTCAAAATAATTCTACAGTAAAAGTTTTAGTAAGCTAATTTATAAGTAAGCTAACTAATAAGTTACTAACTTTAGCATCTTCAAAGTACTAAGATTAGTAATTTTTACTGGTTTTCCTGCACTAGGTCCTTTTGAACTAAAATATTAGTTCGTTGGTAACATTTTTAGTATTAGTATTTTTTTTTTTTTTTGGTGTTCTAAAAATTAAAATAAATCGATTTGTTAACATGTATCTTGAACCAATAAAAATCACGATTTTTTTTTTGTTTTATTTACATTTTAGTTGTAAACAATGCTGCCAATATTACCATAATGCCAAAAAAAACACTGAATACCAGGGTTGGCTACCGTTACCCTTTCAATACCGTTACCGATTAAAAACCCTTTAATATTGACTACCGTTACCGTTACCAATACCGAAATAAAAAATTTTAAATACCGTTACCGATTAAAAACCATTACCTTTATTCGGCTTTTAACCGGTATTATATCGGTTTTGTTTCGGTTGTCTTAATATTACTTATTTTAAAATTTTTGTAAATAAAAAACAATTATTGTAAATCGGATTGTTGTTTGGTCAAAAACAATAAAAAAATCTGTCCAACCAATGAGAACATTAGCAATTTACTAAAATATGTGGAAATCGGTCCAACCAATAATGATCACATTCGCAATTTACCTACAAATTTCTGAAGAAGAAGTGAGTGCCACGTAATGTAAGCATTATTCAGTGGGAATATATAAGAAGAGACAAGCCTGAATCGCTCAAGTGTTGCTGGCGTTATCATCCACGCAAGTAAGCATGGAGAGGTGGTTCTCAGGAGTTAAATACATAATGAGCTCAAGTCGTACAGTCTCCCAGCAAAAAAGTCGCATCCAAAAAAGCGGAAAATAGTACAAGCTTTTGAATAAGAAGTTGTTCAAATTCTACTGAATCCTATATGATTTTAACACAGGAGTGTCATAGGAGGGAAGTAGTTTTTTTTTGCTACTCTTCATTACGTTAAAACTTGATTTCATAATGTAATAAAAGCTTGATCTTTATGATGTTGTTTTTTTATCAACCCAAATATGTACTTTAAAATAACATTTTTAGATGCGATGATAAGTAACTTCATTAGAATAAAAGAAAAGTGGATTTTTTAGAAGTGGTTCTAATGTTGTTTTTTAAAATCCATTCTGTAACAACATAATGGTATTAAAAAAAATTAAAATAAATTTAATTCTATTCAAATAAAATGAAAGGAACTCCTTGGAAAGCAATTTTTTATAATTTCTTATTACTTTGTTTTTACAACAGGTTCTTCCATTTTAGTCAAACCTTAGTTTCTGGTTTTTATTAAAAGAAAATTTTTTTTATTAAAACTTCAGATTATTTAAAGATTCAGATTAAAAAAAAATATATATTTATCAGTCATTGTGAAAGTAAAAATACTACTACTATATTTTTATCAACGATTAGCGAACTCATGGAATCAGCGCTTAAGATACTCTCTACGTTAATTCCTCCAAAACTAAATTCGTCTTATTCACAAAAAGGACTAATTGTAAGATAAACACGGTTGTTCTTCCCAAATTATATAGAATCAGTCTGGAACTATCTAATGAGGGGAAATACCTGGGTGTAATCTTTGACTCAAAGCTTTCTTGGAAGGAATGCAGAGGAAAGAAGGAAAAAGTCGTTATGTGCTTTTTACACCTGCAGGAGAATTTTCGGAAAAAGGTTGGGTCTAAAATCGTATATTATCCACTGCAAGTATGGTGCAATAATTAGACCAATACTTACCTTTGATGCCCTTGTATGGTGGAGAGCAATGGATAAGAAGTAATATCACTACAACTTACAAAAGGTACAACGACTGGCGTGTGTGGGTACTCTCGTGCTGGAAGTGATACTAAACATTCAGCCCGTGGATATCCACGTCAAGAGCACAGCAGCAAAATCGGTTGTCAGTTTAAGACAGTCCCAAATGCTTAAGTAACGTTCTTGGGGACACTCGACCATATTAAGTACAGAAGGCGGGACGGAATTGGAACAAAACACCGACTTTAACCCGACACAGACGAGCTTTGACAGAACCTTCGAGGTTCAAATACCAACTAAGAAAGACTGGGCGGAAAACTCTGTGATAGAATACGATCTCAATCACTATGGACGGGTCGAAAATGGAGATTGGTACGGGTTCGGGAGTAAACTCTGAATGCCTAGAAATCGGGGACTCATTGAGACTTCCTTACAAGGGTAGTGCATTCCAGGCTGAACGGATCTATAATGTTGGAACGGATCTATATATACCAGCACATACTAAACATAATCCTAAAATTCATAATGCTTTACCACATCTGAAGAATGTAAGCAAAAGAAAATTGATTCAGAATATTATTTATTGCCTTTTAAGCTACCCGCAAAACGTTGGTAATTGGCAATGGAGCATAGCACCCATCTCCCATAAACACCCAAAACTATCTAATGCTTTATCTCAGCTCTTTTTAAGCAATTTAGTTTACTAAATATTTATTTCGATCAATATAATATGTAACCATAAAATTTGCTTCCGTTAGCTTTTTACTATCAAACTTTTGGAAAAGTTCTACCAAAAATTTGGATTTTTAAAAAATTAAAAAAAAAAATACTTGCGATGCATTTAACCTTTTAACTAACAAACTAAGTAGCAGCATCTGCATATCTTTTAATTTTTAAAAAGTTCCTTAAAGAAACATCTAAAAATGTTGATTAATATTCATTAATATTCTTGTGATTAGGGTTTTGTTTATAACTCGTTCTTTAGAAGTAGAAAAAAAGTAATAAAAGTACTTTTTTTCTACTTCTAAAGAACGAGTTATAAACAAAACCTTATTCATAAGAATTTTAATGAATATTAATCAACATTTTTAGATGTTTCTTTAAGGCACTTGTTAAAATTTAAATAATATGCAGATGCTGCTACTTAGTTTGTTAGTTAAAAGTAGTTTTTTTTTGAACAACTTCACTTTTTTTTTGCTGGGCTGAAGAAAAACTCTGTCGAAAAATCTGTAAAACAACTTTCGGTTTGAATGAGAAAATTTTTAAAAGATCTTTCTGCTAAAATGAATACTTTAACTTAATTCGCTGTCATTAAGTTTAAAAAAAATGCTGATTTTAAAAAGATATTTTTTTTTTTCAAATTTCAGCAGACTATTTTATAATTTTTCCAAAAAAAAATTGTTTGCATTTTTTGTTAATTTTTGTCCAATTTAAACGATTAAAACTAAAAATTGCTCAAATGTGAAAAAATCAGCTGACTATTTTTATAACATTTTTAACAAACAAAAGTAGTTTTTACTTAAATAAATTAAAATTTCGGTTTTCAGGCTATGTATCTTCAATCAGAAGATTTTTCAACTTAAATCAGCATATATATTAACGGTCTTGACAGATTTTTTCTGCAAACTCTACTTGGTTTATCCAGACAGAAAATTAACAAACCTCGTCAGCAAAAATCAGTAGATTTCTGAAATAGCTCAAAATGCCAATATTTCTGCTGATTGGACAGACATTTTTTTTAAATTTTAATAAATAATTTTTTGATTTTTTACGTGTTTTTAACAAATTTGTGACTTTTTAACATGTTTGGTAAATTTTATTCATAATACCGGTACGTACCGGTATCGTTGTTTCGGTAACGGTTAACCGTTACCTAAATAATCCAAAATACCGTTACCTTTACCGTTACCGATATAAAAAATATGTAATACCAATACCGTTACCAATACCGTTATTCGTTTCGGTTGCCAACCCTGCTGAATACACATAAATACTCAACCCCTGGATTTCATATCTATATAATACCAAATTCGCATTCATTTTTTTAAACATGTTTAACCACTAATATGGAGTTCACACTAGAGAATTTGTACTCGTTTAAGCCACTTGTTTAAAAAAGTAAACAAAATCGTTCACACTACATTTTGCGCGTTTAACGCTGAGTGTTTAACGTTTGTAAAAAAACCCACATAATCTCATTTTGAAAAAAATTGCAAAAATATTTCTAAAAACCTTTTAAACTGTGGCGGAAGACAAGATATTTAATTTTTTTATAACATTTACATAACACAACTACACGGAACACCTTTTTATTGACTCCCCAAGCAGAAAAATACGAACGGGAGAGCGCTGGCAAAGTACCTTTTATGGTCGCTTGTGTGCTGGGAAAGCATCACAGTTTAGTACTCTCCCAGCGTCCAAAATGATAACCACGGTAAACGGTATGCCGCACAGTGATTCGTTTCATTGGCAAAAATCAAAAAAAAAGTATGTCTTTAATGTTGATGATTTTTTGTATTTTTATAGTTTAATAGTAAACTAAAAAAAAATGTACTTTTCTTATTTTTAAGAAGTCATATGTTGCCACAAGAAGGCGCTAAAGTATGGAAATTCAACGCTATTGTGTTAAAACCTAAAAATTGATTTTTATAGGTTTACTAAAATAATTATGAAAAATTTTAATTTTAAAGAAATCAACGAACTTTTTTTTGCAAAAGTTACTTAAATATATTTGCTAAAAGTTGTATTAGCAATTTTTTAGAATTAATCTTAAAATACATTTTTGTATTGCTCTGAAATCTATATTTTTTCTACCGAATCCCCAAAAATTGACAAATTTTGATGGAATGCATAAAAAAAGTTCGTGAGTCAAAAAATTATTTTTTTCGCTTTTTCGAGAGCTCGGACTATGGTTTATAAGGCAAAACAATAAAAATAACTAAGTTTTTGTCTGAAGTTCGAAAAAAGTTAGGTTTTGTTTGTGTCTTTATTTATTTTTTTTCAAAAGCTATATTATTAATGGAAAAAATATTAGAAAAAAATCCAATGTTAAGTATTTTTTCTTTACACATTGATATATTATATGGTATTCTGTAAAAATATAATAAAAAATCAGAAAAAAAAATGCAGTACGTGGGCCATTTTGCTTTAAAAGTTATCTATGACTTTTACTAAAATCCCCAAAATCACCAAATTTTAATGGCCTTCATAAAAAAAGCTCGTGAATAAAATTTTTTTGTTTTTTATTTTTTTGTAGCTTTAACTATGTTTTATAAAATCAAAAAATAAAAATAACTAAGTTTTTTTTTTAAGTTGAAAAAAAAAAATTTAAAAAAATCTAAAATTGGATTATTTTTTATTTTATTTATTTTATGTACTGTAAATAAATTTAAAAAATACATAAAAAATTTCGTGTTTTTTTATATAAAAGGATTTATTGTATTGTATACCATAAATTTATAGTAAAAAATTCGATGAAATAAGTATACAGTGGGCCATTTTGCTTTAAAACCAGTATTTGATTTTCGTTGGTATCCCAAATCAAAATCAATTTTTTTTTGAGATACATAAAAAAAGTTCGTACTTAAAATTTATTTTTCATTGATTTTTTTAACATCCTGGACTGTTTTCGATACGATCAAATAATAAAAATAACTAAGTTTTTGAAAAACATTAAAAAAAAATAAATTAAAATTTTAAGTACCCAAAAAAAAGAATTTTTTTAGTTTTTTGTTATTAACGGGTTATATACATAGAAATAAAGCAAGTATTAAAAGAGTTTACTTAAAACTTATTTTGAATAAATTTATTTTCGTAATGCAACAGGAAATAAGTGTTGCGAATATTTTGTTTTTGCAGTTATTAGGAATTTTTATATTTTTGACTATATTTAAAAAAAGGATATATTAACAGCTTTTTTGTTACCGCAAGTAACTCAACGAAATTTGGCACACTTATTAACGTTATTTGATCTAATCTATATTAAAAATTTGATAGCAATTGAAAGATTTTTAAAATAGTTACAGCGATTTCAAGAAAAAGCATATATGGCAGCCACGCGAGTCCTTGCTCAGTTTAAAATACAAATGTTGTACGTCGATGGTTATCTAAATTTCTAAGACAATAACTAAGTTAAGTAATTTTATATCAAGATTTGTGGCTAAAACTCCACTTTTAAATTTCAGGATATACGACAGGTACAAATGTCCTTCGACCGATTTACTCAAAATTTTTATTTTTTTTCTATTAATTAATTTTGTGCTTGCGTACCAAATTTGGAAAATCGTTGACAACTCTTTCTATTTTATTTTTGTGATTAAACTATATTAACACTTTATTGCAGTTTTTAAAAAGGATATATAAATAACTTTTGTTTTACAGAACCGATTTCAGCGAAATTTGGCACACACATTGACATCACTTATTCAAATTTTTACAAAAAAAATTCAAGGGTATCGAGTAATTTTTGAGCGATTTACAATATTTTTAAGAAAAAGGATATATGGCAGCCACACGAGTACTTACTTCAATCTAGAAAAAAATTTACACATAAAATACTATATCAAAATTGGTAACAATGACAAAGTTTGGGAATTTTGTGACCATTTTTGTAGATTTAATCACATATTTAAATTTCAGGATATATCGGGGGTAGGCGTGTCCTTGCTCCGATTTTTCCAAAAACTCGGTTTTTTCTTGATTAGATAATTTAATGCTTGTGTACCAAATTTCAGAAATCTGCGACCAATATTCTATTTTTGCCCACTCGATATATGGGAACGAATCACTGTGTGCCGTTGCTATTTCAAAGCACTTTGAAAGCGCTTTAAAAACAAAAAATATGGTACTATTATAGCACTTTTAGAACAAAAAAATGGGACGTATCTAAATTGTATACATAAGTCCATAAGACACAACTTTTTTCGGTGTTTATTTGAATAAAGAAATTTATTAAATTAGGATAAAAACATTATTGACTCATTTATTAGAATAAAAAATTTTGAACAATTTTCTAAGTCCCGGAAAAAATTTGTTTGCAGTTTTCTTTGCGTTTTGGAATAAAAAATTTATTAAAAATGCTTTTAGGAAAAAATTTGGAAAAGTCCCGAAAAAAGTGGTGTATTGAACCGAAACGGGTATGTATCCGGAGTTTAAAACACTTCCTCACGAAAGAAAGAGGTATTTTTATATAAAAGTTGTCAAGTTTGTAATATGTAGGTCATTGTGTATAAGTGACATATCATAAGAACTTCAAGGACCGGCCACTTATCCTGCAGGGAAATAAAAAATATTCCAATTGTTATGAAAATTAATAAATTTTAATAAAAAATTTATACTTTGAACGGGTTTAAATAGAAAAACATTGGCAAAGCGCCTGGAAAGCACTTTTTCGAATTCATACTACCTTCTACACAAAAAATAAAGTGCTTTGCCGAGACTTTTTCTTTGGAACGGTTGGCAGTTTCTGCCTGGGTCATTACAAGTAAATAGGAAGATTTTTCTGTTTTTTGTTCCGGACTTGTCCAAAGCTGGTTGCATATTTATACTTCGATGGAAGACAAAATTCACTATTAGTACAGCTTTTTCAATGTAATTATAAATAAAACACACACTTTTTTCTGATTTTTCAGTAGTTTTTATTGGTTTTTTAAATATTTATAATTTCTCAATTTTCCAATGTTTTGCTACGAAGATGGCGGAACGATACAGAAGCTGGTTGCTATGAAATATTTTTTTTTTTGGAATAGAATAAAGAAAAAATAAAAGGAAATATACCGAACCCTGCCTTTGAAATGTTTAGCGAAATGTTCAACAGGGAAACAAGTCGAATTTGATTGTTTAGCTGAACAACCAAATGTACACACAAAAAATTATTGGCTAAAAAATTTCAATTAAATCTATTGATCAACAAAATTTAAATGAGTCAATTATTGTTTTGATCAACATTTTTGTTATTTTCTTTAACTATCAAATTACAAATTTTCAACATACCAGATTTTTTTTTCGCTTCAATTTATTTGAATACATTAATTCAAAAATTTACTTTATACTAGGGTTTTACTTTTTTTATTGTCGGCAACTTATTGGAAAGCAAAAAATATAAATTTCTTTATAATTTTTCCATAAGCTTGAAATTCATTTGTAAAATCAATCATTATTTTAATTGACTTTAAATAAAAAATTGATCAAATTTTTAATCAAAATCGAAAATGTGATTAATTGAAAAAAATCAATTAATCACCTACAATTTGATGATTGATATAACAATTTTCTTTATCGGAGAAGTTTCAATTAAAAAATTAATTGAATGCGCGTTTTTGTTGATTGACTTTCGTTTTCAATTCTTTCTGTGTATAGGGGAAACAAGTCAAATTTTGATCGTTTAGCGCTTGAACACTGATGAGATGTTTAAAGTCGCTAGTGCGAACTCCTTATTAAACATGTTTAAATTTAAACTTTTTAAGGTACATAAACATGTTTAAGTGGTTAAACATGTTTAAAAAAATTATTGCGAACTAGGCATAAGTCGTTGTTATTTTCAAACGAGTCTAAAAACATTTTTATTTTGGCATATTACTACAGAAAAATTGATGGTAAAACGAGTCTTAAAAATGGTTTTTAAGCATCAAACGAAAAATTTTGCTAAAAACGGTTTTATCTGTTAGTGAGAACAGGTTATCAACGTGGTCTATGTCAAATTTGTATGGTGTAACATAAACGTGTTAGAAAAAGAACACAGCTAATATTGTAAAATAATATTTTAAGAATTGGGTAAAAATATTGTGTGGATGGACAGCTTAAAATATGTATAAACCTACCTTTTGATTTGACATCGTATGAAAGTGTCTGCGATGACTGCAGCTGGGTATGTTGGGTATGACTATGACTATGATCATTTGAATTATTTTGCATAATACTGGAATCCAAATGCTGCAAATGTTGGACATGATGTGGTTGTGAATGTTGACCAGCTGGGGCGTTGTTACTAATACTGCTATTAATGTGCTGATGATTGTGATGCTGGCGATGGAGATGATGCGTGTGATTATGGTGATGGTGTGTTCCAACCGTGCTGGAATGGTGGGTCAATGCTGATGGTAACGAACCGATGCTATGACTAAGATGAGCACTTTGCATTTCCATGCTGAGCATATCTTGTACAGCGCTATCTGTAATTGTACCAGATAAAAGATGTTGTTGTAATAATTACATCGAGTAGTTTGTGAATTTTGTTATTCTGTAATCCATTTGCCTTTTTCATTAATACATAGAAACAGAATTTTGAAGGAGTTGCGTTGACACGCGAAATAAAAATGCTAGAAACACCGCAAAAGACAACTTTTTTGAATTTAGCTTAACCTCTAGCGAATACACTTCTGTGCTAAAATAAAAAATTATGCTTTTATAGGGCAGTGCCAGAGTAACTATGACTAATTTTTTACTCAAAATATTTAAAAAGACGGATTAAAAAGAAAAGTTTTCCGTCATCATTTTGAAGAAAAGCCTTTCATCAAAATATGCCATGCACATAAATTTTAAGAGTAAGACCCACCATCGTAATTTTTTTTCATGGTCACTTTTGAACCTGAAGTTGTATGAAATTTTTTTTATTAAGACCCAATGTTTAGGGAACGGTAGCGACCCCTAAATCTTAATCAAAAAATTTTAAATAATTACGTGTTATTTTTTCAAGGTACTTAACAGTGTCCGGCCAAATATTTAGCTTCGGCTTCTCTAATTTCAATATAACACGGGTGGTCCGAGGCAGTTTTACCCTAAAAGTGCGAATACTATATTTATACCCTACACCACACTGTGGTACAGGGTATAATGAGTTTGTGCTGATGCTTGTAACTACCCGAAATATTTGTCCTATACCCACTTTTAAGTACACCAATCGACTCAGAATCACTTTTTGAGTCGATTTAGCGATGTCCGTCCGTCCGTCTGTCTGTCCATGTAAGCGTTGTAAACACGATACAGGTCGCAATTTTTAATCAGTTGACTTGAAATTAGAAACTTATGCCTCTTTTGGCCCAAGGACGAACCCTATTGAAATTGGTTCATATTTAGACCTAGCCCCCATATAAAGGTCCTCTTTAGTTTTGGCTAAAACGACTCTAATAACCTCATTATAATAGGTATCTTTTCGAAATTTGGCAGGTAATCATGTTTTATCTACACAAATCACCAATCCGAATTTCAAATCACATAAATCACTCAAATTTCATGAAAATAGAAAATATTTAATTAAAATTCTGTTTGTATATGTTAAACGTATACATTAACAACCTTTTGGACTTAGGACCGCCCTATGTGAAAATTTTGCCCGATATTAAGTTAAAGCGGTTTGTTGTCAACAGAAAGAAGCCTATTTCACCAAATTTGATTTGTGAGTGTTTTTTACACTTATTAAAGATTTGACAAAATATAGATCTAATCAGTCCATGTTTGGACCCATTTTCCGGGAAACTCTGGTGTAGGGTATTATATGGTCGGTCTTGACCGACTATAATTTTCTTACTTGTTTTTTTTTTTTTAATATGTATTTGGGATGTGTAAGAACAATTTAGCAACAAAAACCAAAATCTTCAATCGAACACTTTTTTGCAAAAATCACGTTTAAATTGCAAAAAAAAATACTCTTCAAAATTTAAATATATGGACAAGAATAGATTTTGATCCCCTGATTCCAAATCTGCTTTCAAAATTTTTATAGCATACACCGTTTTCCAAAAACCGAAATATTAATGCTCTCTGATTTTCCAGTGTAACGTATTCTTAAGTCGGTAACAACTAAATTTATAGTAAATGGACCTCCTGAATCCATCAAAATTTTTCTAGCAGTATCCATTTTTCAGATATTCTCGTTGAAATGATACAAAACAAGTGAGAGTGTTAAATTCGGCTGTGCCGAATCTATTATACCCTCCAACACGTAAAAAAAAAAAAAACAGGGGCGTCTTTTTTTTTTTTTGGGGGGGGGGGGGGTTATGTCGGTGGGAGACAACCTTCCTGGATCCAACATCAAGACTTTGAACTTCTTTTGACATAAAATGTTTCGTTTGCTAAGCAAAAGTACAAAAAACCTATAAAAAATGGCTTTTTTTAGAGGTTTGTTTAGTTCTTAAGAGGGGAACTTTTTTCCCCCTGATCCGATTTTGCCCATGTTCGAACCTAACCAGCCCAATACCATGAGACATATTCGTGCCAAATTTCAGGAGCCTAGCTCTTTTACTTTGGACTGTATCGTGTCTTCCACAGACCGACGGACGGATGGACGGACGGACGGACAGACGGACATCGCCAGAATGTCTTAGAATGGATCACTGATCAATAATATATATACTTTATGGGGTCCTAGACCGATATTTCGATGCGTTACACACGGAATGACAAAGTGAGTATACCCCCATACTGTGGTTGGAGGGTATAAAAACGAGAATTTTGTGGTTTTTTAGACCTTGTAATTTAAATTCGCAGTCCGAATTTCTCTATAGCTTTTCGTTTTAGAGCAGGGGTCGGCAGAAAGAGGGAACCTTTTTAAATTTTTCTAAAACATAGCTTCATCTAACCACTTTTTTAAATGCTACCATGACACTAAATAAAATATTTGTATTTTTAATGCTCTCAGTTGCGAGTTTCGTTGACATTCGCGTTGTCTACGTGCAAATAGTCAATTTCATTATGCACGTGGGTGCAATGGGTGCCGACCACTGTTTTAGAGACATTCGCGATTTAAATATAAAACATGCGATTTATAAGCTTTTTTGTGGCTCCAAATTTTATTTATGTGAAACAAAACGAAAAAGAAATTCGGATGTGAAATCTAGAACAGCAAAAAAATTCGGAAATTTTCATTTTCACATTTTTTATTTTTATTTATTTTTGTTCATATGTGTTTTTTGATATCTCTCATAGTTTTAGAGGAAATCGGAATATTGTAATTTTTTCCAATTCAACCACGATTTTTGATAAAAGTGTTCGATCGAAGGTTTTGGTTTTTGTTGCTAAATTATTCTTACAAGGGAAGTATCTCAACCCTTATGAACCGATTTGCATGAAACGTAAAATGTATATAAAAGAGATAACTCTAAGGTTGGGGTGTCTCGGCTTATCGGCCATATCGGGGATTTAGGGGTTCAAAACATGGGTCTAAGAAACTATATGATGTTTACATATGAGAAAAATGGCTTTTTTAATGCCTATCCAACCGTGGCATAACCTTGTAAAAGTTTCGCTTCGTTAAATACTTTTTTCATGAAAATATGTAAATTTTGGGGGGTATTTATATGAAGACATAGCACGGTGCCCTGGAGAGGATTTAAATAAAATTTTGGTGTTACTCCAATTTTTAAGCGGATTATGTTTTTAGACTATAAAAGAAAGAAAATGAGCCAAAAAAGAAAAAAAAGTACTAGGCGCTTTTTTTTTGGCGGGCAAAAAGATGAATTTCAAAAAAACAAAAAAGAATTTATTCTTTCAAATGCATTAAAAAAATTTTATACAGATGTAAATTCATCACATATTCACTTGTCAGTGAGCTTTAATTATATATGTGACATATTTTTTCAGATATGAGACTTAAAAGAATAATTTCACTATTTAGTGAGACTAAATCAAATTTCTTCTTTAATTTAATAAAAATTTAAGCTCTAGCAGTTACTTCACATTTAATATTGATCCTGTTTCTAAATTTTGAAAGGGGGAAAGTAACCCCAACAATACAAACAAAATTTACAAAGGATTTTTGGCGAAATAAACAAAATTAAAAAAGGATATTAAGTCCATCCATAAGTTTCGCAATAAACAAATAGTACAAACCACTTTCTGTATCTCTTTTTAAACTATTTACTTTATTTTACTCTTCCTTAGGCATTGCAAACACATTTTTAATGATTTTTACTATCGTTTTCTGATTTTTCTTAGTTTTGAAAAAACATTTTTAACAAAAAAGTATTAATTCTTTTAAAATAATATGACTCACTAAGGTCTAAACTGAGGCAACTTTGTGTTCTGCTGTCCGTCTGAGTAGTACACTGAAAACTTTTAAGAACTTACATTTATAAATAATTTACAAGGACATATTTCATTTAGTTTCAATTAATAGTGAAATTATTCTTTTAAGTCTCATATCTGGAAAATTATGTTACATATATATCTAAATCTCACTGATAAGTAAATATGTGATGAATTTACATCAGCATATACAAATTTTAATGCATTTGAAAGAATAAATTCTTTTTTGTTTTTTTGAAATTCATCTTTTTGCCCGCCAAAAAAAAAGCGCCTAGTACTTTTTTTTCTTTTTTGGCTCATTTTCTTTCTTTTATAGTCCAAAAACATAATCCGCTTAAAAATTGGAGTAACACCAAAATTTTATTTAAATCCTCTCCAGGGCACCGTGATAGAGCTGCGATGTCCATATGAATATGAAATAATCTTTATTAAATTTAAGTCGACACGTATTTTTGCTCTAGATGATATTCCTGTTAGTTCGGGAGTTATCGAAATTTTCCACGGAGGTCCACCTTGTTTCATAAGGGGACAACGAAATTTTGAAACACTGATATGGCCGATAAGCCGAGACACCCCAACCTTAAAATCGTCTCTTTATATATATTTTAAGTTTCAGGCAAATTGGTTCATAAGGGTTGAGATACTTCCCTTGTTAGACATCCCAAATACATATTCAAAACAAATAAAAAATGTGGTATTCGCACTTTTATGTTAAAACTGTCTCGGTCCACCCGTGATAATTGAGATTTTCTTACTTGTTTTCTGCTTCAGGCAGCACAAAGCAATCACGCAAACTTAATTAATAAAAATAACTCACGCACGAATCTGTTTTTTTTTTTCTAATCGAGTGCACTCACAATCACGTGAGTAAAAGTATATTTCACTTACTTTCACGTGGGAATCACGAAAAATTAGTGTCACGCGCATATCTCTACCTACAACAAAACATTGACGTAGGGTTGATTAATTGTTGGCTTTTGCTATTCTGACTGAATTTTATTATGCTAATAGAAACTGAGACCGCAATGCACTTTGTGGAAGACATACACTCAGAAATTTATAACAGTTACTACACATTATTTTTTGTTTGTGACGCAAACCTTTACAAGTTGTTTTTAACTTCAAATGTAGTTATTTTTCCATGACAAATATTAAACAAATATTTTTTTTTAGTTATAAAAATATATTTTTAAAAACAACTTAAATGAAAAAACAGAAATGTAGTAACAGTAATTTTAAGTAGTTGATGTGTTTTGCATACACGAGTAAAAAATTTAATATGTCGTCACATAAAATACGATTCAAACCAGAAGATGATAAAATTTATCAAACAAATAAATAAATAAATGTGCAGCGAGACGACTGTCATTGTTATCAGTTCTCGGTTAGGTTTATGTTATTAAAAATGAATTGTAAATAAATTGGGAAAATAAATTAAAATTTATTGTTGGATCAAAATTTTTATTTTTATTATTATCAAATCAGTTGCTTTTTTCTACAACAACTAAAATTTTCAGTTGTTTCTAAAACTAAAAATGTAGTTTATCCCAAAACAACTAACATATTAGTTGCATGCTGTCAAAGCCAATTGATTTTACTTAAATAATGGACTGAGTGTACACATTTAAAAATGCATAAGAAAACGATGATATTTTCTGTTAAATATTCATGTCTTTAATATTGTAACAGACATTTATAAGGGAAAGAAATAATTTTCTACACATATTTTATACAACCATACGTAGCATTCACGTAGTTCATACCAATGTGTAGTAGCAAACAATACTTTTAGGGAAATTTTATTTCTTCTTTTTTCGAAGTTATCTTTTGTAATTTGGTGTCAGTTGGTCATTGTGGCGCAAAATATTTAGTTGGCGGTGGTTCACCTCACCTGCTGTTAATTTGTTGGTAATTGACCTTTACGCTGTTAATGCAATTGTATAAATGTTTTTTTTTTTTTTTTGTTTTAGAAAATGCAACAACTAAATTCTCCCGAAGAAATATCTAAATAAAAGTTCTAAGTTCGACAGTAAAATTAAACATTGAACCAATTTTGAAGGTAAAATTAATTTACATGTTTTTTTTTAATTTTTAGTAATTTTTTCGACATTTAAAAAAAAAAATCAATCGTCAATTTAATTCCTGAAAATTACCAATTTTTTTTAAAGAAGATACTCTATGAGTATTTAATGGGAGAATATCCTAACACAGAAAATAAAATAGTCAAATTTAAACCAACAAACAGCAATTGTAAATCAATCAAACATGATATCAACCAAACATTTAGTAAAAAAGGCCGCCTGTTGATCTATAATACAAAACTTCGATTTTTTTTTTCAACAAACTCAGTCAATTAATTTTATTTCAAAATTATTTTATATGTCAACAAATAGTTTTTGTGTTTGTTGAATTTCTTTGTTGAAAAAAAATTTAAGATTTTTTACGTTTGTCAGATCAAAAAAATTGTGTTTGTGTTTGTTGAATTTCTTTGTTGAAAAAAAAAATTAAGATTTGGTACTTTTGTCAATACAAATAATAATAAAAGAGAACTATTACAATCTCATTTATCAATTCTTTTTCCAACAATACAAATTTACAAACGTGTATTGATATTAAAAATTTCCGAATAGGAGCACTTTCAGTGAAAAAATTAATTGTTTTCACAAATATGGGGGTCAATATAACAAAATGTTTTTTTTCTGTGTAAGTAAGCACGTAGAGTTAACATAAGTACTTGTTATGTTAATTTATAATGGGGAACATGCTAAGGCTTCGAATCGGAATAAACTCATTTTCATTGAATAATGTACAATGTTAGTTATTTTAAGGTCAACTACACTTTCAGTTATATCAACTTACATTTTTATTTCTGTGGTATAAATTTTTACAGCAATTTTTCAGTTAAAGTATAGTACTCTGTTCGATTTCGAAAAAAATCTATCAAACTCCATATAAAAAAATAAATTTTGGCAACGCAAGGAATTGTGGGGAAATTGTTAAAAAAAAGTTTTCACACATTTTTATTATACAAGACAATTTAAATTGCCGTGAAAAGTGACATTTCAGTTTTGTTATGATCGTTTCTTTCTTAAAATTGTCAAAAGTTGTTGATTTTTAAATGTTTTATTGCAATTTGAGGTATTTAAAGTTTAAGTGAAATGTTCACCACAAAAAACAGAGTACTTAGCCTATATATAAATAAGTTGTTTTTCACGTGAAAAATTTTGAAACGCCAAAAATCGTAAAAAAACTTTTGAAAATTAAAACTTTTAAATATTAGAAGAATGAACAATCATAACAAATCTTAAATGCCCATTTTATTGCAAAAGAAATGAGGTTTAATATACTTAAAATCATTTTAAACGATTTCCCCCCACAATATAGCCGCGTTGCCAAATTTTTTTTTTTTTTATATAGAGTTTGACAGATTTTTCCACGTGAACACGAACAGCTTATGCACCTTAAAGCCTAGTACTCTGTTTTTCACGGCGAAAATTTAACTTAAACTTCGTAATATAAAATGTACAAATCAACAACTTTTGACAATTCTAAGAAAGATACTATCATAACAAAACTGAAGTTACTTTTTCACTGCAATTTAAATTGTCTTGTAGAATAAATATGCGTGAAACGTTTTTTAACGATTTCCCCTATAACTCCTCGCGTTGCCAAATTTAAATTAATTTTTTGTCCGTGAAATCGAACAGAGTACTACCAGTTGATCACAAAACTTTGCTTACAAAATATTTTGAGTTTGCGCGGAAGGATTCGTGTAAATTCAAGCTTTGTTCTACACTCAAAAAAAAAAAACTGTAATGTTAGCAAAAAAAGCTTGTAAACCTACAAGAAAATTTGCTGATTTTGAACCCACAATTTTTTTGCTAAAGTTAGCAAAAATGTTTTGCCAATAATTAGTTAACAAAAAAAAATTTTTTTTTGACACATTTGAGGACCCCATTGGGTTCGGACCCGATAGGTCCAGACCCGATGGGCCCAGACCCAGTTGGGTTCCTTAAAAATCGTCATAGTTTTTGATCCAAAATTTGTGTCCGTTTCGCTCTACCTTGCTTAGTTTTTGAGATACGTGATTATAGGGGACCACTGTGGTCTTGAGAATTAAAAAACTCGATAACTTCAAAAATATTACTCGGAGAGCTTTTGACTATTTTGCGGTCTTGTTCTACGTATTGAGGGCTACAAAAATGCTTTTGGACTTTTTGTTGTGTCGGCAATATTTACCGAGATATGAGCATTTTAAAATTTTCGGGAATGCTAACTTTTTTGGATCCAAAGTTAGGGCCCATTAGGGTCCACACATGTGAAGAGGACCCGCGAAAGTATGGAGATTCTAAGAACCAAAAATGCCCTCCATTTTGCTCTATCTGGCTTAGTTTCCGAGATAGAGCCATTTTAAGTTTTCTGAAAATAAAAAAAAATTTTCCATTATTTTTGCTAATGTTAGCAAAAAATCTTGTAAAAATGTTGTCAACTCAATTTCAAATCTTAGCAAAAGAAATTAGTTCAACGTTTGTTTAAAATTGCTAATGTGCTAAATGAAGTTTACAAGAATTTTTTGCTAACATGCTAATCTCAACTAAAAATTTGCTAAAAGTTAGCTAACTAGCATTAGCAAAAAAAAATTAGTAAATCTACTAACGTATTTTTTTGAGTGTAGTGACTCTCACTTTGAGTCTAAAGAAATCGGGTACTGGTCAGAAATGGAACAGTTTTTCCAAAATGGGTTAATTAAATAACATTAGTAAACATCTGCGATAAGATTTTTCTAAGCCCTTATGGTTAAATAACAAGCAGCTATCTATTTTCTAGCTACCAAAACTATCTCAAATAGGCAAAGAGCAAATCATTAGCATTAGTAGATTTGGCTTTGTTGTGTGTTTGTTTGTGTATGTGTGTATTCCTTTCATTCATTTATCCACTCACTCATCATTTCTATGTTTTCTATTTTTTATACACCTAAAAAAACATGTGGTGTGTAGTTGCACTTGACGTTACATGAATAGTGCAAGTGTTTTTTTTTTTGTTATACCCTACATCACTTTGTGGTACTTTGTGCTGATGTTTGGCACATAGTGACATAGTAATCCATCGACCGTTTTGTAGATCTGGCATCACCAAAGATAATTGGAAAATTCTGGCAATGCCAAACTAAAGTTCAAACGCAAAGCAAAGAGAGACAAAAAAAAATCTGCATTCTCACTGTAAAACTGGTATCTTTCATCTCGCTCGAATTTCGGTTTGTGATAAAATTTCGTAAACAATACCATATGGTTTTTCAAACGCCATACTTTTTCAAACGCCATTTGTTGGACTACTCTATGACTCTGGTTTGGCACTACCCGAAACATTGGTCCTAGACCCGGCAATCGAATTTCCTTTGTGTGGCTCACTCTAATTCTATATATAAAAATATATAATATAATTCTATATATCCAAAAATGGTCCGATGATAATCAGATTTGATAAGGTTATTAAAGTACGCGTTTAACATACACAAACAGAATTTTAATTAAATATTTTCTATTTTCATGAAATTTGAGAGATTTATGTGAAAATTGGGAAGGTGGTTTGTATGGGGGCTACAAGAATAACTGGTCCGATTTCTTAAAAATTCGGAATGGTAATTTGTGCGGATGAAACATGATTACCTGCCAAATTTCTAAAAGATACCTATTAAAATGCGGTTATTAGAGTCATTTGAGCCGAAACTTAAGAGGACCTTTGAATGGGGGCTAGGTCTAAATATGGACCGATTTTTTCCAATTGTAATAGGCTTCGTCCTTGGGCCAAAAGAGGCTTAAGTTTCAAGTCAATTGATTAAAAATTGCACCTGTATCGTGTTTACACCGTTTACATGGACAGACGGATATCGCTAAATCGACTCAAAAAGTGATTCTAAGTCGATCCGTACTTAAAAGTGGGTCTAGGACTAATATTTCGAGTAGTTACAAACATCAGCACAAACTCATTATACCCTGTACCACAGTGTGGTGTAGGGTATAAATATTTCATAGAATAATTTTAACATTAAAATTTAAATAGCTTCGCTGGCACGTTATCATGTTTGTTCTGATGAAAAATTACATTGATAATTGTCGAGACCTTTTAACGGGATCACCGTATGAAATTGGGTGTACAATAGGGTGGCTCGTTTTTGGGCTTTTCTCTCCGATCAAATTCTAATACCCGCCAAAAGTGTCAATTCCCTAAGGGTAACTCACATGCAAAATATCACTCCGATCGGAGTTTATCTTCTGCCTCCACTTTGATCCTCAAAATAGGGGTTTTCGTAAAAAAGGCCTTTAAAAAAAAAAATAAATTAAGTTTTTTTTATTAAAATAATTAAAAAATTATTTTTGTATAATATTTGATCGTAAATAATTAAATATGAAATTTAAAGATTTTACGGTATCATTAACCAGTTCAAACTTGATACCAAAAAAATTACATGATTTTGGGGGCGTTCTCAAAACACCTTTTTTCAAAATTTGAAAATTTTATTAAAAAAAAAATGTAAACATACCATTTTTTCTTTCTGATTTCATTAAGAACACCTTGGAGAAGAAAAATGTGAAATATGGCGGATATCGGTCGAGCCACTTTTCGGGAATCGCGGGGGGAAGATAGCGGATTTCTATCCGATCTAGGACGTCTTTAACCCACATTGGTTGGGGTCAAAAATGACCCCCGAATAAAATTTGAAGTTTAGAGCTTGAATTTTGTGCTATAAACAAGTATAAAACGGCTTTTAATAATAATATAATAATAATAGTTTGATCACATGATCAATTATTTTTTATTTATTCTTTCTATTTATTTACAACTCATTTTTAATAAATTCAACCTAACCGAGAACTGGTAACAATGACCGTCGTCTCGTTGTAGCGAAAAAACCAAGGGCTCTGGTGGGAATCGAACCCACGACCCCCACGTTGAAAGGCTAGCACGCTACCAGTTAGCCTACGGGGACCCCCAATAAAACGGCTTTTGTGTTTTCTGTACAATATTTTGAGAAAAGGCGTATTCACACCTAAGGTGAAATCTTGTTCGAACGAGATTCCGATCATATGGTCTGTATCATATTGTACACAATCGAAATCTCGTTCAAACGAGATATCACCTCAGGTGTGAATTGGGTATAAAACAAAAAATTCAGTGAAAAATAAATTTGAATAAAAATAAGTTTGTGTGAAAAAAAATATTGAGTAAAAAATATTTGAGTGTGAAAAAAGTATCATTCCATATCGTTCCCTACTCCATTCCATTTCGTTTCTGGTTCTATTTCATTTCGTTTTCAAGTCCATCTCCTTTATTATATGTAAGTTTCATTTCTTTCAACTAAAAACATTAGCTTTCATTTATTTAATTTTACGATACAGTTATTTTGTATAGCATAATTGTAGGATTTAAAATAAATTCATAAATGCTTGTTGCCCTAATAATTGAAGGGCTTATTGTAAAAACTCGATAAGCAACATTTCATTTTTTGGTGGTTTTTGCCTTAAAACTTTTAAAATAATGTAGAAAATAGAACTTTTGCAGAACTTTTATTCACAATATACTTGTACGAAGGGTTAACGCTAGACTTCTGCCAAAAAATCTGTCAATGGAACATCAGCAGAAGGCGAAAAACACAAAAATATAAAATGTTTCTTATCCAGTTATTGCAGTAAGCCCTTCAATTATAAATGTTTTATTATGTTTACATCAAGTTACATATTGGTATATATGTTTATTTTTATTCGAGTCAGTTTTTATTTATTTTTAGTTTAAAAGAATGGCAAAAATGTACAGCAGAAAAATATACTATTTAATGTTTAACATTTTGTGGAGGGGGTTAAAAGATTCGGCACTGCCGATCATACCTTTCATACTCATTTGTTCTTATTGCAGTATACACTAGAGCGATTTAACCTTGGCGATAAGCAGTTAATAGACGATTAGCGTCAGATTAACATTTTTTTTTTGGAAACTAAAAAATAACAACGTTCCATAAATGTCGAAAATTTTTACTTATTTAATGAAACACAGAATGGACTAAAATACTGGACTAAAAATGTACTAAACCACTAGCAGAAAACAAGCACTTATTAACAGTTCAACTGTACTCTACTGTCAATAAAACCAAAAAAATAAAATAAAAAAACATTAATAAAATAAATGCATACAAACATAATTTATTCCAATAAACAAGAGAGTTTGTGTGTGTTTTTTACCCACCACTAACAATTATTGGTAGAGGGTATTTATTAAGTTTGTCTTTCCGTTTGTAACTCATCGAAATATCGTAAAGTACATATATTATTGATCAGTGATCGATTCTAAGACATTTTAGCGATGTCCGTCTGTCTGTTGTAATCACGGACAAAATATAACTCAAATATGACTGAAACTTAACACGTTTACTTGTTGATGTCCCGAGCAGTTTGGTAGTGTATTTGACCGGAATCGGTTTTGCGGTTTCAAAGTTATAAACGTAAATGTAAGGACACCTCAAAAATGTTAGTACATTCCACATAACCTTAAAATCCAAAATACTTTAATTCGGCTGTAAGTTGAGACAGAATTTCATGCCGAATTAAGCAAATTGACGTTTGTGAACAGAATTCGATGACGAATTGAGCGATATCGGTTCAACAGTTCAAAAGTTATGAACAAAAATGTATGGACACACAGTGAATCGTTTAGTGTCCATAAATCCAAAATTTTCATCAGTAGATATTATAATGAAGTCCAAATTCTTGAAAAACTAGGGCCTTGGCCGTATCAGATATATCCTGTTTAAAGAACATATTTTTTTTTAAATAAGATATAACGCAAAAAATCCACATTTCTTTCATTAAAATACCAAAATTTTTTAGTTTTTACGAAAATGTTTACTACACGTAATGTTTCTTTATTTATACGAAACAATTTTGTATTTTATACAAAATAAATTTGTAAATTACAAAAATAAATTCGTACATATTAGAAATATTTTTTTAAGAAAGTTAGTTAAATATAAATTTTTGTAAATTTACAAAAAAAAATGTTTTTTTTTTTTAAGAATTTCATTAAAAATTATTTTAGAAAAAAAAAAACAATATTTTGTACAAAGTCTTTTATGAAAACAATTTTTTCGGTGCTCCGACCGAAACCGCTATGTGTATTTTAAAGTTTTTGAAGAGACTTTAAGAACAGCTGAATTTGGTAATTTTGAGCTGTTTTTTGAGTAAAATTTATGGAAATAGAAAATTTGTAATATTATTCAAATATTTATGTCCGAACTATTATTTTAAAGCACCCCACAAGGACCAACTTAAGCTGTTTTAAACTCTATTCAAAAAAATTTGAAATACACATAGTGGTTTTGGTCAGAGCACCGACGAAATGCTTTTCAGAACATTTTTTTTTTTTTCAAAATTTTTCATTTATGTTTCAAAATTTTCTACATGGTTTTCAGAAATTTCCATTTGTATTTCAGAAATTTTCATTTGCATTGAAATTTGTACAAATAGAAACCTATGACCTATTTCTAAAATATATTTAGAAATTTTTGAAACATAATTGGAAATTTCTTAAACCTTATTTTGCAAAAAAACGAAAAAACAGGTTCAAAAGGTTTTTTGTCAATTTAAAAACCCGTAACCGGTTTTTTTAAAAATGCTGATTTTCGAACTATTCGAAAACCGGTTTTTGAAAAAAGTCGAATGATTGATCACCCTACGTAACATTCAATAACATCAATTCAATCAACGACCGTAAAACCTTTCTATAGGATACCAGAAAGCAGCTTTGTGAAACACAAAAAATGGAATGACAAAAAATCACAATATTGACTTAGCCGAATTTGCTGGTCGCATCAACGACCGTAAAACCTTTCTATAGGATACCAGAAAGCAGCTTTGTGAAACACAAAAAATGGAATGACAAAAAATCACAATATTGACTTAGCCGAATTTGCTGGTCGCATCGGTCGTTGTCGTGAGCGTCGTTGTTGTTAGGCACCAAAAATGTTGGCACCATATTTAGTACATTTTTGGACATTTAATTTTTTTTAATGGAAAAAAAAACCGAAATTAGAAAAAAAATTAGTTAACATTATTAAATTAATATTTTTTTGTTAATAATTTTTTAAATAGGTTTTTTTGGCAAAAACAGAAAATAATGATACTTTAATGAGAAAAAAGTAAAAAGTGATGGAAAATTGAATTGATTTTTCTAATTTTATTTTTAAATTAATATTTATATAAAATAATGAAAACAATATTTTTCTTTTTGTTTTTTTTTTTTTTAATAGGAATTTGTTATTTTTTTTTTAATTTTTTTTTAATAGTAGTATAAGTAAGGTTTACAAATTTTTTCTATAAACTATCAGTTTATGTTGTCATTATACCCTACACCACTCTGTGGTACAGGGTATATTGAGTTTGTGCTGATGTTTGTAACTACCCGAAATATTGGTCCTAGACCTACCTTCAAGCATACCGATCGACTCAGAATCACTTTTTGAGTCGATTTAGCGATGTCCGTCCGTCCGTCCGTCTGTCCGTCCGTCCGTCTGTCCGTCCGTCCGTCTGTCCATCTATCGGTTTAAGCACGATACAGGTCGCAATTTTCAACCAATTAACTTGAAATTTGAAACTTAAGTATCTTTTGGCCCAAGGACGAAGCCTATTGAAATTGAAAAAATCGGTCCATGGTAAGACCTAGCCCCCATACAAACGCCCCCTTTGGATTTGGCTTAAATGACTCTAATAACTGTATTTTAATAGATATCACTTTGAAATTTTACAGGTAATCAAATTTTGTAAGCACAAATCATCATTCCAAATTTCAAAGGAATCGTGTCAGTCCTTCTGGTAGTCCCCATACAAACCACCTTCCCGATATTCACATAATTCCCTCAAAATTCATAAAAATGGAAATATTTGATAAAAATTTTATTTTTAGGTGTTAAAGGTGTACGTTATTAACCAAATCAAATTGGAATATAATTGGACCATTTTTGGACTTAGTCCCCCATATCAAAATTTCGACCGATATTCAGTTAAATCGGTCTATTGGCAAAAAAATAAACCAATTCCACTAAATTTTGATCTGTGTGTGTTTTCTACACTAAATAAAGATCTAACAAAAGATAGATCCAATCGGTCCATGTTTGGACTTGAGACCCATTTTCCGGAAAACACTGGTGTAGGGTATCATATGGTCGGTCTTGACCGACTGTAACTTTCTTACTTGTTTTTCTTTGTTTTTCTTGAACATAATAATCATCATCAACATTAGGGCATTCTCGTTGTAAATATTCTTTTAAAAATTTTGTATTTTTATACAACAATACTGTATTTCGCTCCCACTTTTCAAAATTTTTTATTTAAATTTCTATATTTTTTTCATAATTTTTGAGAAATTTTTATTGAAAATGCATTTTTTTCCTTTTATTTATTTTTTTTACTTTATTTGAATTATTTCTGAATTTTCCTGATGATTTTTCTTAATTTTTAAAATTTTGTACTTTTTGTACTCATCAGCCCAACATTGGTGGTCCCTAACAACAACGACGCTCACGATAACGACCGATGCGACCAGCAAATTCGCTAAGTCAATATTGTGATTTTTTGTCATTCCATTTTTTGTGTTTCACAAAGCTGCTTTCTGGTATCCTATAGAAAAGTTTTACGGTCGTTGATTCAATAACATTTTTAGAATTGATTTTCAATTTGAAATAAGAAGATCATAATTAATATATGTATACCGAATAGAGTTTTTCACGGGAATTCCCGGGACGGGATTTCCCGGGAATTCCCGTAAATTTTCAATCCCGAAATCCCGGATAGAGCGGGAATTCCCGGGAATTTTAATTTCTTTGAAATTGTTGATTTTTCGACTTCATTGATTATTTTGTATGTGATTTTTTAGAGATTTTATTAAAATTCTTGATAATTGATGGCAGAATCGTACGCAGCGACCAGGAGGGCCCAAAAAGTATTCCAAGAGAGCTCTAACTAAAAAATGTCATAAATCTTCGATAGGATAAAATTATCAGAACCTGATACCATTTTTCAGAAGATGAGAATTTTCTTTCTGAGTTCTGCATTATAAAAATTTGCAGTATGATTACTTGTTCCTATAGAAAATATTTATGTCTTTGGACATGATTCTTTTTAAATCGATAAATTGATATAAAATCTGTGTAAGGAATGACTCTGAAATTTACGGGTTTTTCTTTTAGAAACCAGAATTTAATTTTTTTTTTCAATAGATTTTTGGGGCCAATTTTCTTATAATTTCATTTCTCTGTAACAGTGACATTCAGTTTCAGAGGCATAATTGGGAAATTCCTCTGATTCAGTTTCATCGTGTTTTAGAGGCAAAGCGTTGAGAACCAATTGTAAAAATGAACTGAGATGAATAAGAATAAACGATGAATTTTTATTATTAAAACAGATAAAGCGATGTGAAATAACATATTCCCTTAAAAATACTTTTAAAAGACTTCGACATATTTGGGCCGTTTTTTTTATAAAAACTGTGTAACAAAAATTGTTCTTTTTTTCTCGAAACTTATGTATTTTTTGTTTTGAAGATACGATTTTTATGGTGTTAAGAACATTATAAATTGTGTAATCGCATTCATAAGGTTTCTATATATTTTTTTGGCCAAAAAATTGGGTTTTTTGTTTTTGCGGGAATTCCCGGGATCCCGGGAAATTTAAAAATGAATCCCGCTTTCCCGGGAAATGAAAAAGTCCGGGAAAAGAAAAACTCTAATACCGAAGTACTCCTTCTATTTTAAAGCCATTTTACTATGGGAACGATTTACTGTGGGAAACCTCGAAAATGTTGGTTTATTTTATATAACCTAAAAACAAAATGCTTTAATTCGGCTGATGGTTAACATACGTGAACAAAATTGGATACCGAATTGTATTTAAACAAAATACTACTGATGATAACACTATAACTAGAGTTTTTAAAACCAGGGAATACCAGAAATGTCTATATTTTATATAGAAATTATATAAAGAATTAAATTTACTTCTACCTTTCGTAACTTAAAACAAGTACAAATATATATTTTTTAAAAAAATTCACGGATTTTTTTACCAAAAAAATAATTTTTCCACTTTAATTTTTTTTTTCTCAAAATTAATTTCTTCTACCAATTTTTTTGAACAAGTTTCAATTTTAAAATTTAATATAATCATAATGACGATTTGCAGGGTATCAATACATTCGGCAAGACCGAATTTAACTTTTCTACTTGTTTGCTTTAAATTTGTTTCTAGACGCGCGTTAATCCGTTTACATTTTCCCAACATACCACTTCCTTCCTATGTGGTTGATTTCATTTATTTTGGGTACAATACTTTGGAATTGCAACATGTTGCTGCAAGAAGAAGAATAAGTACGTACTGTAAACACAAACGGTTAACTATAGTGACAACAACAGGTAGATAGATGGCTATAACAATAGCCCAGCAATGCAACCAGCAATAATAGTAACTTACACATGAAAATGTTGCCACCAACCCCTCAGGGGTGGGTTTGTATATCAAGAGATACGATCGAAAAATAACAAAAATATTCCAGAGGGTTATTCTAAATAGTTCCCATCTACTACTAACAGTTTAATGAATTTCTTAAAAAAAAAATATGTATTATTGTTGAGTTTATATGAAGCATTCACACCAAATGCTGAATGTCTAACTAGGGTTAAAAATGCCTGGTTTGAGTTTTTCAAAAACGCGGCTAAGTAAAGCCATGGGTAAATTATTAACAAATGGTAAAATTTGTGTCAAGTTCCTTTACTAAATGTATTTCAAAATAACACGGAATCTACAACAAGGTTAAAATAAAACGGCTTAAAACGTTTTTTTTTTTAAATAAAAAAAAAAAAAAAAACAAGTGGAAAAGTTAAATTCGGTAAAAATTACAAACAAATTTCAGCAATTTTCAAAACAAAAAATTTTGTTAAAATATCGATTACAAGAAAAAAATCTGCTAAACTCTCAGCTAATTTTAACTGAAAATCGTTATACAGATTTTTTGAAAGAGTTTTTCTTTTGACTGTGTTCATGATGCTTGATCGATTTAAAGTCGATCTACCAATGTCTGTATAACTGTTGAAAACATGCCATATATTTTCTTGCTGTTTGCAGCTCAACGGCAAGAATAATCTATTTTATACCCTCAAAATAAATTCTCTGTCCAATTAACAGAAAAATCTGCTGAAAATACACTTCATTTTGTGCCGTATGAGAAATCTGCTGATTTTAGCAGACGCGGTTTGCTAAATATCTGTCATGATTATCTAGGTGAACTCAGTCGACACAGCAGAGAAATCTGCACAGAAAAACAGAAAAATTTGCTGATTTCAGCGGAACAACCTGCAGATTTAAGCAGAGCAATCTGCAGATTTCAGCAGAAAAATCTGCTGAAACTACATCGAGTTTAAGCCATATGATAAAACTGCTGATTTTAGCAGACTCATTGTCAGTTTGTTAAGGGTTCCTACAGACGACGCAATATCATGCACAATATTTTTGAGGTTTTCCCACAAATAGCATACATAAAAATACTGTGTAAAATATTGAACTGAAAAAAAAAACATGCAGTTTGTACATAATATTGAATCGTCTGTAGAGGCCTTAAGGCTCTGTATTGTGCAATAAAAAATTTAGAATTATAAGAAAACATTTTTTGCTAACTAATCTTGACAATGAGATCTGACAAAATCCGAAACACGTGCCCGATTAAGTCTTGCAAAAAATGACCAACATAAATAAATTTAAAACAGAAAAATAATTTTCTTGCAAAATTATTCTATGAGAATATCATAGTTTTAATTAGTAAGGGAAATAATGACCTCGAGCTAGAAAAAAACCTACTCAAAATATAATATTTTAAAGGTCGAGTAAAACGATTTTTATTTTTTAATAAAAATTAATCAGAATTTGAACAAACTGGTTAGCACGCCATGGTTAATACCCCTAATATGGTATTATAACGTAAATAGAAATATTTGCACAACAAAAAAATGCATATAGGATTACCGAGGGTAATCAGTAGGGATGAGATTTTCATGCACTAAAAAATCGAAAATATGCGCTTAAAATATGCGCTAAAAAATTCAAAATATGCACTAAAAAACCTTAAAATATGCATTAAAAAATAAAATGCGTGTAATAAAAATCTTGTTTTGTAGGAAAAACTTCTTAAAAAGCAAAAAATAACGCTGGATTTAAATAGTAACGTTTAAAACTTTATGTAACCAAGATTTTTTTTAGAAATTAAGAAAATCTATAAAAAAATTATAAACAAAAAAAAAAATTGTTTTTTTTTATTTTCCACATAAATTTTTAAAATTTAAAATAGTTTTTGAAAAAAAAATAAATTTCAATTTGTGTTTTTGCTAATTTATGCCAAAATATGCAAAAATATGCACTTAAAAGTTGGAAATATTCACAAAATATGCATTTAAAATCAAAATATGCAAAAATATGCAAAAACAAATCAATGCCATTGTAACGTAAATTTCTTGATTCGGAAAGATAATTGGTCGATATCGTTTTTAGAATATCGACAAAAAACATGCATTTGCATGGAAATCTCATCCTTAGTAATCAGTATGTATGTATGTATGTCTGTTTTTAATATTTGTTTGTCGGTTAGTTGATGATCGTGATCTTACTACAATGGTACAATTTTTGTCTTCTAATTCCCAATGGGAGTAGAGTCGGGTATGTATTTATATTTTAGTTTAATCATTAACGATTGCCATTAAAGACCCTTTGTTACTTGTAGTATAGGGTTTTTATATTTGGGATCTGACAAATCCCGAAACACGTATCGATTAAGTCTTGCGAAAAATTACCAACATGAATAAATTTAAAACAGAAAAATTATTTTCTTCAAAATTATCCTATGAGAATATCATAGTTTTAATTAGTAAAGGATATAATGACCTCGAGCTAGAAAAAAAAAACTACTCAAAATATAATATTTTAAAGGTCGAATAAAACAATTTTTATTTTTTAATAAAAATTAATCAGAATTTTAAGAAAAAACGACATTTTCTAATCCCCAGAGTCAAAGTACATGACTTTGAACTAGAGATGGGAGCGTGAGTGGATTTTGGCTCACATTAACTCAAGCTCACGAAAACAATAATCGAGTCACTCACTAATTACTCACACAAATTTGTTGTTTAATCACGCTACAAAATATTGTTTTGGCAATAAAAGCAAAAAAAAAAAACGATTAGTTAGTAAAATAAAAAAAATCAATTCACGCAAACTCACGCAAAAAAAAATAATCACTCACGCAAAAATTCGACTCACTCACATTTTTTTAACTCACACACAATCACGTGATTGAAATGAAAATCACTCACGCGAAATTCACGAGAATCACGCAAATCACGTGACTAGCACCATTTGTTTCTTAAATACAAATATAAAAAAAAAAAACATGTAACAAAATGCGTTTTCCATAGGTTGTTTTAGTTCTTCAAGGGGAAAAGTTTTTTTGGCCCCAGGGGATTGGGACTTTATGGCCCGCCCTTTTTTTGTAAGCCTGGATTTTAAAAATGTATTTAAATAATGATAAAATTGTATTACTTAAGTGCAAAAAGCTAAATAAATGCATTTGTTAAAAAATATGTCCCCAACAGCCCCCTAAAACAAAAAACAAGCCTCTTCCTTTATAAAAACCTTTCTTCGAAATTATTTTTGTATCCCAGGGTCAGATAGATAGACAAACAGATCCTTTTTAGGGTATATCTGTGGTCTTTTGACAAAAGCACTTATTTCAAAAAAGTCAATTTTACAGGAGAGAAAAAACTCCTTTACTTGTTGTGCTCATAATCTAAAAAATGTTAAGTGCTGACGTTATAAAGCAACTTCCTAGGAATATTGACTAATTACAAATTTTATTCTAGCTGTAACGGTTTTTGAGAAAATGCTTAAAATTTAAAATGTGTTGTTTTGTGAAAAAAAATATTTGATGAAAAATTCAACTTATTTCAGTTAAGTTCTTTTGTCATATACGTTTCTTGTCAAAAAAAAAATTATAAAGTTTGCCACTTATAAGTAATTATACTCGTTTGTTGACATAAGTTGTTATGTCAAATGAAAATTGATAAAATTTCGATATTTTTGGATCTAGCCGAGCTACAATCACGCTAACTAGACAGAAAAATCCGTTTTTGGGAAATTTTCTTATGTCAAGATAAGTGCTTTTCTCATATGTCCACAGATATTATTTATTAATGGCTTAAAAAAAAAAAAAACTGTAAAGCTGCTGCTGAAATTTAACTTGTTACAAAAGTGCAACAGTTCAATTCAGCAGCTTACATACATGTATGTACCTATCTATCTATGTATGCATGCATGCATGCAACAACTAGCATGATATGCGTGAGTTCACCCCTTGATGAGGGTATGTGAGATTTGTGTTGTCGTTTATTCCGGTAACATTTGATGACAATAACAAAATGTACAACTAAAAGAAAAAAAGCGCTGTTAGAGTATGCTGCTAGCACTTGGCTAGCTAGCATAGCAAATAATAATAATAAATTCCCACCAAATATGCATTCATGCATAATTACTAAAGTAAATTCCAACCACCTTATATCATATATTCAACCCTAAAGTACTTTATACTACTACAACAACTATGTATTTATAACAGTGGTGGCCACACAAACTCCATAACATTTATGCTTGTGTGGAAGTAGCAAGCGAAAAGTCAACAAAGCAACAGAGTTTTATAGTGTGCATGTGTCGAAGTCACACAAGTAGCATTTTTTAGTCTATGCCCGCGGGAATGGAATTACAAAAATGGCCACCACTGATTTATAATGTCCCTACAATTTTATTTATTGTACAACAATTTAATACGTATTTAATTTGTGTGTTTTGGACTATTTCCCGCTTTTCCTCATATAAGATCGTAATATATTTAAAAAAGTCAAACATTTTATTTTGTCAGAGTATATGTAGAAGTTTTGTACATATGTATATTAGGGTGACACCTGTTTGCATATCTGTGTTATTAAGTGAAAAGAGCTTATGTCGAAAAAATTATTGTTTTGAGACATTTAA
This sequence comes from Pegoplata infirma, assembly GCA_963921195.1. NCBI lineage: Eukaryota > Metazoa > Arthropoda > Insecta > Diptera > Anthomyiidae > Pegoplata > Pegoplata infirma. Next base: position 7,600,738 of record OY992541.1, read on the forward strand.
CTTTTTTAAAAAGAATCATTTAAATAAAAATCGTTTTAACTTTTGTTATACGCAACGTTTTTAAATACCGTTAGGGTGAACTTGCAGGCCTGAATAAGATCTGGAGTGCACGGCACGGGGGGGGGGGCGGGGATTGTAATTAGAATGAGAATCACCACCTTTGGGAAGAGTCAGTCCAAAAACGACAAAAGCTGTCATATGTTCGGAATTGAATAATCGGGAATTCTGAATATTTAATGTTCCGGGATTTACGGGATTTAAAAAAAATCTGGGGTTTTCTGGATTTCTAAAAATTTTCAGGATTTTTCGGTACTTTAAAAGCGTTCACAGAGATTCAAGAAGTTCTGTTGAAGTTGTGAACTTCGAAAAAGCAATAAAACTTCCGGGATTGAAAAACATAAATCCCTTTATTCGGGATTCACCCCTTAGATAGGTATTAAAAAACCTTTCTTACCATATAAAAACATTATACAGTTTCTTAAAAAAACATGACTCAAAAATCACAATTTTTTACCCATTATTTTAACTCTTAAATCCCCGATATGGCCGATAAGCAGAGATATTCCAACCTTAAAGTTGTTTATTTTATATACTTATGTATGTGTTAAGTTTAAGGCAAATCGGTGTATAATGGTTGGGGTAATTCCCTTGTTAGTCATGATTTAATTAATAAATACGAAAGTGATAGATAGGAAAACTACTTATGTAAACTGTGGGTGTGTTCTGTATTTATGCGAAAAGTTTTCGCATCGAAAAGTATGAAACAAAAAATTCCATCGTTTCTCGATTCTGGAAAAAAAGCTGTTTCTGTACATCAATGCGAAAACGGCAGCATTTTTATTGGAATATTCCAAATCAGCTGTCAAAAAGGTAAACAAGGCGAGAAAATAATAAAAGTCACAACAAAAAAAAACGCAATTTCACATTTTTTTAAACAACACTCGTAACATTGGCAAACAAAAATTAAATAATAAATTAAGTTAATAAAAATAATGTGTAGTATGTCCCAATTTATACAGGGCAATTATAATTGCCGCAATTCTTAGTTTATAGGAGAGAGAGGTGAGAGGAATGGAAAGGGGAAAAAACTTGCTCGTACTGGCAATTCGTTTTGTTTTTTCATTCGCAACTCTCAATCTGCAGAGTATTTTCACATTTCTTTTTGGAATTGCCGAACAGAATTGCCAGTGTGTGAACATAAACGGCAAGTTCAAAAGAGAAACACAAAAATTGCCGCAATTAAAATTGCCTGTTGTAAATTGGGACTATATCATTAATAATATTAGTTGATAGTATTTTCTTAAAAAAAATAATGTTTTTTATTTATTATAACTCAAAAGTTGTTTAATTTACGAAATATCGCACCATTTTTAAATGTGAGTGATTTTGACACTTCAACTTCAAAAGTTTTCGATCAATTGGTTTACAGAAACAGTTTTTCTCGCATCTTTTCAATAATTTTGAAAAAAATCATATTTGACAGAAAGTTTCCGCATAACAAAATTACAGAAACAGTCGAATGCGAAAAGTCAGGTTTTGTGCCGATTCACGATGTTTCTGTTTCGTTTTTCATATTTCATGTGAGAAATCTTTCGATTCGAGAGTTATAGAACACCGCTACTGGTTTGTTTTTATTCTTAGAAAAATTTAAATTTGTTTTATCTGTGTTCAGAGCTGCCAAATTTAACGATTTTTTGGTAAAAAAAAAATACAAATGATGATTTGACAATTTTGAAAATTTGACATTCTTTACTTATTTAGATAATAATTTAACTTGTGTTGCATTCGAAAATGCACGCAGAAAAAAAACATGGTTGCGGTGATCATGAATTAAGAGCGTCATATTATGATTGGGAATATGATTGTAACAATAATGTTAATATGATTGAAGGCAACAAGAAATGTCGATCATTATATGATTGCGGCAATTATGGCATAAATGTTATATAATTATAATAACATAATTCTAGTTTAATATTTTTTTCTTTTTTTGAAATTGAGAAAATATATTATGCTTTAACACCACATGTTTTTAGAAATTCTTCAATACTTTTTTTTTGATAAAGTTCACACCAATAATTTATTTTTTGTTTTTAAATGTTGTTTTTATAAATATGAAACCATTTTTATTAATTTTGGTTCAATTTAGTGGCAACCTGCGTTTTACATCAATGATGTGCAATAAACTTAGGGCATTTTTCTAAAAAAAATTTCATCAACAATAACATTTTTGTCAGTTAACATTGGATGATTGAATAAACCATTAAGTTATTGACAAAATCATAACATATTTGCTACAATCATAACATATTTGTTACAAAATTAAAATTATTGTCAGCAATTATAACACATTCAGCAAACAAAAAATGCAAAAAAAAAACACTTTAATATTTTCGTTTATAAGTTTTTATTTAAAACGGAAAGTTATTTTTAAACCGCACAATAAATAAATTATATAAAGTAGATTTGTATATAATTTCCTTCTGCGTTAATCCAATTTTTTAACTCAAATTGCCTTAAATTTTTTAAAGTACTAATTGTAAGTGGCGTCTTTGCGACTAACTGCTTGCTGGCAAAACACTAAACTGATGATAAACCTGACAATGTTTGCAAAAATCAATTTTCATTAAGTTGTGATTATCTAATAATTGTTATAATCATAAAATGTTCAAATTTTTGGTGTGTCGAGAATATAATTAACTATAACATTGTTACAACAACCATATTGTACTTTTGGATGTAGCAATTATTTTTTCATGATTGAAGCGACTATTAAATGTCTAAAACAACCATATAAATGTTTAACTAAATTTTTAAAAAGAAAAACGTGATTGCTGCAATCATAACTGGGGTTAGAGATCATAGTATAGTTGCCGTGATCATGTCGCAACCATATTTTTTCTCTGCGTGTGTTTTAAAAAGGAATTGACAATGTTTTTGATGGTTTTAATAAAAACAAGTAAATAAAAAATATTTATTTAAAAAAGCACTGGTCTCGAGCTCGATACTTTATTTACTTAATTACAAATGAAAACGCTTTTGTTCTGATTTTTTGTTTCGAAACAAATTTATAAAAAACAAGTAAGAAAGTTATAGTCGGTCAAGACCGATCATATGATACCCTACACCAGTGTTTTCCGGAAAATGGGTCCCAAGTCCAAACATGGACCGATTGTATCTGTCTTTTGTTAGATCTTTATTTAGTGTAGAAAGCACACACAGATCAATTTTAAGTGGAATTGGCTAATTTTTTTGTCAATAGAACAATTTAACTGAATATCGGTCGAAATTTTTATATGGGGGACTAAGTCCAAAAATGGCCCAATTATATTCCGATTTGATAAGGTTGCTAAAGTACACGTTTAGCACCTAAAAATAATTTTTTTATCAAATATTTCCATTTTTATGAATTTTGAGGGAATTATGTGAATATCGGGAAGGTGGTTTGTATGGGGACTACCAGAAGGACTGACCCGATTCCTTTGAAATTTGGAATGGTGATTTGTGCATACAAAATTTGATTACTTGCTGAATTTCAAAGCGATATCTATTATAATACGGTTATTAGAGTCATTAAAGCCGAATCCAAAGGGGGCGTTTGTATGGGGGCTAGGTCTTAACATGGACCGATTTTCTCCAATTTCAATAGGCTTCGTCCTTAGGCCAAAAGATGCTTAAGTTTCAAATTTCAGGTCAATTGATAGAAAATTGCGACCTGTATCGTGCTTAAACCGATAGATGGACAGACGGACGGACGGACGGACAGACGGACGGACGGACGGACGGACATCGCTAAGTCGACTCAAAAAGTTATTCTGAGTCGATCGGTATACTTGAAGGTAGGTCTAGGACCAATATTTCGGGTAGTTACAAACATCAGCACAAACTCAATATACCCTGTACCACAGAGTGGTGTAGGGTATAAAAACACCACTCTGTGGTACAGGGTATAATGAGTTTGTGCTGATGTTTGTAACTACCCGAAATATTGGTCCTATACCTACCTTTGACACACATCAGAATTACTTTTTGAGTCGATTTAGCGATGTCCGTCCGTCTGTCCATCCATCGGTTTAAGCACGATACAGGTCGTAATTTTCAATTAATTGACTCGAAATTTGAAATTTAAGCATCTTTTGGTCCAAGGACGAAGCCTATTGAAATTGGAAAAAGTCGGGTCATGTTAAGACCTAGCCCCCATACAAACGTCCCCTTTGGATTCGGCTTAAATGACTGTAATAACCGTATTATAACAGATATCGCTTTGAAATTTAGCACGTAAACAAATTTTGTTTGCACGAATCACCATTCCAAATTTCAAAGGAATCGGGTCAGTCCTTCTGGTAGTCCCCATACAAATCACCCCGATATTCACATAATACCCTCAAAATTCATAAAAATGGAAATATTTGATAAAAATGTTATTTTAAGGTGTTAAACGTACACTTGAGTAACCTAATAAACTCGGAATATAATTGGACCATTTTTGGACTTAGTCCCCCATATAAAAATTTCGACCGATATTCAGTTAAATCGGTCTATTTACAAAAAAATAAATGTAATTAAAGATTATTTAAAATGTAATAAAAGATTATTTAAAATTTTTTTTTTTTTTTTAAATTCCGCGGAAAAAAAAATTTGGTGAAAAAAATTCCGCGATTTTTTTTTTGTTTTGTAAAAAAATTGGTTTGTACTTGTAAAAATTCCATTCAGGGTCCAATTGTGTTCACATATGCCAACCAGCAGCCAATTTAAAGCATTTTGTATTTTTAGGTTATGTAGAATATACCAAAATTTTCGAGGTGTTCTTACATTTTAGTTCATAACTTGTGAACCGCTGAACCGATTTCGCTCAAATGTAATACCAAACTACTTAGGACAACAACAAGTAAATTTGCTAAGTCTCAGTCATACATGTTTAATACTTTGGCCGTGATCTTCATTTTCACAGACGGAGAGACAGACAGACGGACATCGCTAGAATATCTTAGAATCGATCGCTGATCAATAATATATACCCTTTATGGAGTCCCAGACCGATATTTCGATGAGTTACAAACGAAATGACAAACTTATATATATCCTCTATCACTAATTGTAAGTGAAGGGTATAAAAAGCTAGTGTCATAGGGGCCTTAGCGGCCCAAACACATTTTTAGGTGGGGTCGATTTGTGCGGGGGGAAGTTGATCTTTTTCAGTTTTTTACGATTTACCATATTTTTAGATTAAAGGTATTTTAAAGACCTATCTCGTGGTTCCAAAAAAATACAACATTTTTTATTTTATTAACAAAAATTTCCTAAAATGTTGGTACTTTATTTAATATGACTAAAAGTTGCGCATGTTTGGACCCGTTTGTTGCACATTCAGAAAGGTTTTCCAAAGACCTAAAGGAGACAATATAGGAGATAAACGGAAAAACCTGGAAAACGGCATTTTTCCCTCCTCATTTGCACTCCATTAATATGAATTAAGGCAGTTAAAAACAAAATAAAACCTATTCCATGAAAATCGTAGGGTGACAGTAGAGAAACTTCCTTCGTAAGTGATAAATTTTTTTTTGATATATTTTTTTTTTCAATAATATCGAAAATTTGTCGATTTTTTACAAAAGTTATCTGGCAGCTCTGTCTGTATTATTTATTGTTAATTCTTTCAACGATTTGTTTGAGAGAATACCTAACGCGTGATATTGTAGTCAGCCTGGGAAATTCATGTTGTGATTGAGGTTGGTTAAAACAATGACTGATCCAACTACTCACTACCCTACTGTGGTATCCATAAAATTATTACAATTCAGTTGTTTGGGCCAATGAAAATTAATGTATGTATGTGTATGTACACTCATAGAAATATATTAGTAGAAAAATAAGTAAGCCCATTGTAGATCAAGTTTTACAGAATGTTGCCTTGAAGAAGCATTTTTCGAAACATCAATTAATTTGTAGCGAAAATTTGACAGTCATAAAAAAAATGTTTTTGACATTTTATTTTTTAGCTTGTGAACTTTGACCTCAAAGGCTAAAATTTGATCTACATCAGTTTAAGACCACGTGGCACAATATTTCGCCCCCACGATATTCAATTAAAAAAAAAAATCGCCCTCACATTTCGCTGCCATTTATGATCCTCGATCGATTTTAAGTCAACCAGTGAATGTCTGTCTTTAGAAAACACGCTAACTTTCGAAAGACAGCTCAACGGCAGCTGAAGATTGGCATAAATTTTTGACGTTCTCCTGCGCAGGTTGATATTGAATGTATCAAAATCGGTCCTATCGTTAAAAATTAATGAGCAAAACTGTATACTTTAGATTAGATTCTTAACGAATTCACGTTTTAAAAAACCCACTAAACACGCTTTGAATGACATTTCTCTCCCATAAAAATATTTAATAAAGTGTTTTTGCCAATCGAAAAACTTTAAACACCCGTAAAAATAATTTTTATACTCAAAAAATTTTACACTTAAAAAAATTATTACTTAAAATGTTTTATTCGCATAAAACTCGATTTTAACTGCATAAAAGTCCGAACCCTACTCATGACCATGTTTTGCTGGGTACTGATTTTAAGCCAAGTGTACTAATCTAAAAACCTTGTACACACTCAAAATAATTCTTCAGTAAAAGGTTTAGTAAGTGATTTTGTACCAAAATCTACTAATAAGTTACTAATTTTAGTATCTTCAAAGTACTAAAATTAGTAATTTTTGCTGGTTTTGAATAATATCCTTATATATATATAAAAATGATAGCTGTGTTTTGCAATCATTTGGATTAGGATTTACCATACAATATGTGGACTTAATAAATATTATTATTTTTACGGATTAGCAAGCATTTGACACTCCCTGTTGTGGAATGTATTTTATACAGAGCTTTTGTAATATTCTTAAAGCATACTTTAAGGGCGCACAATAAATATCCCCATCAAATCATGCAGGAAGTAAAAGCTCTTTTGTTTAAAACTTTCATTATTTGAATTTTTTAGCATTTTTAAAGCACACTTTTGGGGTAATATTAGAAAATGTACTTAATAAGTACAAATAATTGAAAAACACAACAGATATGTTAGTTTGTTTGTTTGTTTGTTTGTTTGTTTGTTTGTTTGTTTGTTTGTTTGTTTGTTTGTTTGTTTGTTTGTTTGTTTGTTTGTTTGTTTGTTTGTTTGTTTGTTTGTTTGTTTGTTTGTTTGTTTGTTTGTTTGTTTGTTTGTTTGTTTGTTTGTTTGTTTGTATGTTTGTTTGTTTGTTTGTGTCGCTTTCAGAAATAAACTACTGGACCGATTCAAATGAAATTTGGCATGTAGATAGTACGTTTCCTGGAATGAAAAATGGCACCAATGGCATCTCGATTGGATGCCCCGCCTCCTTTTACGCCCACTTTTTGTGAATTTCAGATTTTTCAATATATTTGGTTGTTGTACTATATTTGGATGTTTGTTACCGATAAACATGCAATCTGGCATACTAATAGGGCGTTTATTGCAAGGAAATATATGGCATCCCGCATCTTGATTGGAAGACACGCCTCTTTTTAAGATCCTTACAAAGGGACGTGGCATCCTTTGGTTTTTCTGCCTGTCTGTCCACAATCGAGGATAAACTGCTGAACCGATTTACATGAAATCTTCACCACAGATAGTACTAACCGAGACGGGAACTATAGGCCATAAGAGAGACCGATTGGCCAAGTGGGCGTAAAATGCCACGCCCCTTTATATTATATTGAACATTATTTCTGCCCTTTCAGCAATTACACTTAAACGGCTGAACCGATTTTAAAGAAATTTTCACCACATACAGTACTAATCCAAGCAGGAAATATAGTTCATAATAGGGCGGCGATCACACAAAGGGGCGGAAATGCCACGCCCCTTTGTACTTCATTGAAAGCTATTTCTATCTGTCCCGTAATCACGCTTAAATGTCTGAACCGATTTTAATGAAAATTTCACCACACATAGTACTAACCCAGGCGGGCACTATAGGTTATAATAGGAGGGCGCTCTGACGGATAGGCGTAAAAGTCCACGCCCCTTTGTAGTACATTGAAAGTTATTTCTGCCACTTCCGTAATTACTCTTAATCGTCTGAACAGATTTTGCGGGAACAATATGCCATATCAGCACTTTATTGGGCAAAGGCTTTTTAAAATGCCGCTCTTTGTATTAATTTCAAATTATTTTTGACTGCCATAATAAAGAGCGTTTGGACAAAGAGGCATTAGTTGCATCGCTCTTTTGTAATAAACTAAAAGTTTTTTCTGTCAGCAGTGTTCGTATTTGAGAATTTTTGATTAGTGCCAAGTTGAAGTCTAAAAAGGGCCAAAATGGATTGAAAAGGGCCAAACAAATTTCACCATACATTTTTGGCCAAAGAGATTTTGTTTTTCTTTTTATTTCGCTGTTGTTATTAAGATCTATTCAAAAATTGTTATTCTTTAAAATATCGGATCTCTTATCCCGCTTCTTGAGCTAAATTTCGCTTGACAAGTAATGATCCTTTTGTCCCTAAGTATCGATTTTAGTTTACAAACTTTGCGGACTTAGAGTGGGTAAGGGGATATAATGAGAGACTTGCTGAAAACTTCTTACTAACACTTTTCACAATTCCTATTTTGGAAGTTATCTGTTACCGGAAACAAATTAATCGCTAAAATCCCCAATCAAGTATACTCGCAAGTGGTCGTTAAAGGGTTAAAGAAAAATAAAAAGTAGGATTCTATGGGGGAAATTTGGTACTTTTTAAATTTTGGGAACTCTTTCAATTTTCCTAAAACAAATTTTTTAATTTATTTTAAAAAAAATTGCCAATATTAGGTGAGAATGAAAAAGGACCAAAACAGTTTTTTATGGTTCCACTGAACATTGCCAAAAACGGCACTATTGTGCCACATTTCCCAACCGTGTCTGTCAGTTCCGCAATTACGCATCAACGGCTGAATCAATTAACATGAAATTTTCACAACAGATAGTACTAAACGAGGCGGGAACTATAGAACATAAAATGAGCGATCGGACAAAGGGGCATAAAATGATACGCCCTGTTAAATTTATTGCACCTCCTTTCTGCCTTTTTCGCAATCACGCGTATTCGGCTTAACTGATTTTGAAGAAATTTTCACCGCAGATAGTACTAACCGAGGCAGGAACTATAGGCCACAAAAGAGTGCGGTTTGACAAAGGGGAGTAAAATCCCACGCTCTTTTGTATTACATTGAAAGTTATTTCTGCCTGTCCCATAATCATGCTTAAACGGCTTAAACGATTTTAATTCTGTCTGTTCCGTAATTACGCTTAAGCGCCTTAACTGATTTTAACAAAATTTCAACACATATAGTACTTACTAACCGAGGCGGGAACAATATGCCATATTAGCGCGTGATTGGGCAAAGGCGAGAATTTTATCCAGTTCCGCAATCACGCAAAAACGGCTGAGCCAATTTTTATTAACTGACTAACCGATGCGGGCCCATATCAGTGTGCGATCGAACAAAGGGACGTAAATTGCCACACCCATTTATAATATATTGAAAGCAGTCACGGTTCTCTAATTATTTAATATATCAAAATTATGAATATAATGTACGTTTTTCTGGAGGTAACACGGTCCCGTGATTTACAAAATCTCAATTTTATTATTTTTTATTGACATGCATTCAAAATTCACTTTTGTGCTCCATTTAATTGCGAAATAATGCTTTTTGTTAATTGTCGATTAAAAATTAGAGAACACCCAGTGACAACTTCACGGACCGTCACTGATTGAAAGATATTTCTGCCTATTCGGTTATCACGCTTAAACGTCGAGTACTAAGCAAGGCGGGAATAATGGGTCATATCAGCGAGCGATCGGACAGAGGTGGTGTAAAGTAATGCGAAATTGAAATTTTCACCAGATGTAGTGCTAACCGAGGATGCAACCATAGGGCATTACAAACTGTTATTCATTATATAATATTTTTTTCAACCCGGGCAACGCCGGGTGCGAAACAGCTAGTTAGTAAATAATTTTAGGATTGGTTACCAATTCCTGCACTAAAATTTAGTTAAATTTTTAGTATTGAATACCCACGTTTTTTTTGGGTGCAGTTTTTATATCACTCTAGTTATAGAAGGTATACTTAAGTTTGTCATTTCGTTTGTAACACCTCGAAATATTGGTCTAGGACCCAATAAAGAATATATGTATGTATTTTTATGATGCATTTTTAAAACTTGATCCAATCCGCTCTAACTGCCCTCATAGTGCCCTTAGAGCAACAATATGTATGACCGACCCACAATATTTTTTTAGTCCAAACATTTTCTCTAAACACACCTACCCTCTATCTCTAATTGTAAAGGTCCAATGGTGAGTCCGAGAGGGGTCATTAGTGAGACCGACCACCATTTATTTTTACCCTCCAACATTTTTGTAAAACATACCTACGCCCTATCTCCACTCCCTAAGTAGGCTCCCATACAAATAACAGTTGGAGCAAATTTTATAAAAATTTAATTTTCAATGGAAGCTTACTTAACGAGTGGAGATAGGGCTGTGATATGTTTTACAAAAATGTTTGAAAGACCCCTCTCGGACGCACCATTGGACCGGTTGAAGCTGATTGAATAAAACAAATTTACAAAAAATAAAAAAAATTGTATGGGGACCGCCTTAACAATTATGTTTGGACTAAAAAAATATTGTGGGTCGGTTATACATTTTGCTGCTCTAAGGCCACTAATAGGGCAGTTAGAGCGGTTGGAGCAAATTTTTAAAAATTTCGTTTTGTGTGGGAACCCCCTTAGAAATTGGAGATAAAGTATTAGTTTGTTCCAAAGAAATTTTAAGACGTAAAAATTAATGGGGGTCGGTCTTTTAAATGACCCCTCTAAGACGCATCATTGGAGCAGTAGAAATGATTTTAAGATTGGAAAATTAAAATAAATTTTTTTCAAAAAATTTAAAAAAATTGTAATAATCGTTATCCCACGATCCTCCTGGGCAAAAAATTTGTAGAATCGATAGAAGTTTTACACAAAAAAATTTCAAAAAAATCGAAGAGTACAAACATTTTCAAAAATGAGATTTAAATTTTAAAACTTAAAAATCGCATACTAGAGCGCTTTTAAGAATTTTTTTTTTTAAAAAGTACGTAAAAAAACAAAAATTTTTTAAAAAAAAATTTAAATTTGGCCATTATTGAAGAAGTTATGAGTAAAAGAAGTTTGAGTAAAGAAACAATTTTTAAAAATTCGATATCTTTTGAACGGGACATCAAAAAAATCTGAATATTTACCACGAAGGAGTTTTGGAAGGGTACTAAAAACTGTTAACAAATTGGGAAAATCTAAAAAAAAATTTTTCAAAGTGCCCGATTTGATATGTTAGTGATCGATTCTATGACATTCAGTGATCGATTCTAAGACATTCTAGCGATGTCCGTCCGTCTGTCTGTAGAAGACACAATACATCCCAAAATAAAGGATCTAGGCTCCTGAAGTTTGGCACAAATATGTGTTATGGTCAGAGGCTGGTTAAGTTCGGAGATGGGTAAAATCGGACCAGGGGGAAAAAAGTCCCCCTTGAGGAACTAAACCAACCTCTAAAAAAACTCAATTTTTACAGGTTTTTTTATACTTTTATTAAGCTGATGAAACATTTTAATGTCGGAAGAAGTTCAAGGTGCTGCCCTTGAACCTCGGCGATTACAAAATGTGTTTTTATACGGTCCGCCCCTTTTGTGGGCGTGGATATTGAAATTTTTTTTAAATAATGATAAAGTTGTATTACTGAAGTGCAAAATGCATAATAAATTTATAAACATAAGCCACGAAGGGGAAAGTGACTTAGAAAAAAAAAGAGATCTCAGAGCTTAAGGAAAAAAGTCTTTAGATTCCCATTATCAAGACCTTTTGGGATTTTATTGTTTTTTAAAGTCAAAGAATTCAGTTAGGTTGTAAGTGGCTGCTGACGTTTTACGTCAACACACGTAGACTCTGAGGTCCATTGTGATGGACCTCAGAGTCTACGTGTGTTGAAAATGAACTTCATTTTCCACAAAATAACTGCAACTGTTTATGTAAGTTGTTTTTTAACAGTTGTTTTTACTGAAACCCAGACAACAAAAATTGAATAATTTTTACAGAAACTTTATAAGTGTTGAATTTCGAAAAATTGATCACCCTACATATAACCCTAGTTTATTATTATGATAAAGGTGCGTAGTCTGTTCGTGCTCACGTGAAAAAAATCTGTCAAACTCCACTTATGTACTAGAAAATAATTTTGGCAACATGACTTTTTTAAGGGAAATTGTTTAAACTGATATTTTGTATATAAAACCTATTATAATTTTTTATTAAGATTCGCTTTGATTGTTTATTTTACATTTTAAAGAATTTGTATTCGGTAGTGAGAGCTTATAAACTATCAAGAAGGTTTTCTTTTTTGCAAAATAACAATGATTATTTTTGTTGAGTGTATATTAAATACAATATATTTATATATACATTTGTAGTGGGAAAAATTGTAATATATTCACACACTTAGTCATTTTGTCAGTCAAATTGGTGGTTTGTTTATTTTTTTTTTTTTTTAGATAGATAGACAGACAAGTCTGTTTTTAGTTTTTTATTTAATGAAAATGGGAAATTAAGCTCAAGGTCAGAAAAGTTAGTTTAAAAATAACAACACCATTATCATAAAAACAATGAAATTGTACAGGGAATTTTTTTGTTTTCACGGTCATGTCTTGAACTTCAATAAACGACATGAAGGATTGTGAGTTTGATAATGAGAGAATAGTTTTCAATTTCAGAACGTATAGCCGTGAAAAAATACCTAGTAAAACAATGGTAAACTAAGAAGAAGCATAAGTTTATAAAGTTTGTTCACATAAGTGAAATGTAAATTTTTACTTACTATTTATTACATGTATGATGTGTTAATACTTTTGGGTTGTTAATGTGCACAGTAGTTCCCATTTGAATTAGATTTTAAGTCCCTCCCGGTCTTAAAATGCGAACAAACTAAATCAGCGAAATCTGTCGCCAAAAAATATCACATGCTACATGCCGTAACAAGATTTCCCGTTTAAGTGCGACTTTGATTTTAAGTCACGCATTTAAGCAGGGACTACTGAAGTTATATTGCTTCTTGTTATAATTTTCATATTTCAATCTGATTTATTTAAACGTGATTTGTATTGTAGATTAGGAATAAAAAAGTGACAGTTAATCGAAATCACAATTAAAAGAGATTTTCGCCTAGACGTGATTAGGTTACGATCGGACCCACTATTTTCAACCTGCACTTTCTTAGAATTTTTGTCTTTGTTAGGGAAGGCAAGATTTTTCTTTAAGATTATGTTCAAACTTGAAATGCCAAAATATGTTTTGCATTTTGTGGTTCCGCTGTTGACAAAGAACCTCAGATAACCCGAATTTTTTGTAGTGTTTTTTGTACTTTTAATAATAATATTTATGTCACAAGAAGTTCAAAATCCTGCATGTGGACTCAGCGAATAAATATATAAGAAAAATTTTACCCGCCCCCTTTTATGGGCGTGGAAATAAAAAATGTATTTAAATAATGATTAATTGGATTAATGAATTGCAAGAATCATAATAAATGCATTTGATTACATCTGTCGCAAGGGGAGAAGGTGTCCCCCAAAAAAAAAAACGCCCCTACATTTTATTTTTTTTTACATTTTGGAGGGTAAATAAGATTCGGCACAGTCGTATTTAACACTATCACTTGTTATTAAGTTGCATTGTCCAATCTAGAAGCTGACGTTTAAATGTGTGTGAGTAAAAATTTAAAAACACTTTGGAAGTTTTAGATCTGAAGTAGTTCTGATGATGGGAAGTAACTAAAAAATTACCAAAACAATCGTCAATTCAGTCCTAGGGGCTAATCACGTAAAACGAAAACGATGTAAAAACGACATCAAAATACATATTGTTTTGAAGGGAAATTTTAAAGTTTTTCTTTATTAAATTATTGAAAATTGTTGTTTAATCCAGAAACATTCAAAAAATTGGAAATATCTTGATTAGTTAAGGAGCAACAAGGCTCCAAAAATCGACGATTTTTATCTACTATTGTCGATTTTCAGAGTCTTGTTGCTCCAAAACTATACAAAATGTTTTCATATTTTTTAATGTTCCTGGGTTAGACAACATTCTTTAATAATGTAATAAAGAAAACTTTCAAGTTTCCCCCAAATGTATATGTATTTTATGCATCGTCAATCGTTTAATGTGGAAACTACCAAATTTTAAACAAGTAGAAAAGTTAAATTCGACTTGGCCGAATATATAATTACTAGGGATGAGATTTTCATGCAAATGCATGTTTTTTGTCGATAGTCCAATTATCTTTTCGAATCAAGAAATTTGCGTAAAAAATGGCATCGATTTGTTTTTGCATATTTTGGTGAAAATGCATATTTTTGCATATTTTGGTTTTAAATGCATATTTTGTGCATATTTCCAACTTTTAAGTGCATATTTTTTTGCATATTTTGGCATAAATTAGCAAAAACCCAAGTTAAAATTTATTTGTTTCAAAAACTATTTAAAATTTTAAAAATTTATTTTGGAAATAAGAAAAATAATTTTTTTTCTTTAATTTTTTTATAGATTGTTTAATTTCTAAAAAATCTTGCTTATATAAAGTTTTAAATGTTACTATTTAAACCCGGCGTTACTTTTTGCTTTTTAAGAAGTTTTTCCTATGAAAACAAGATTTTTATTTTATTTTTTAGTGCATATTTTCAGGTTTTTTAGTGCACATTTTGAATTTTTTAGTGCTTATTGTAAGCGCATATTTTCGATTTTTTAGTGCATGAAAATCTCATCCCTAATAATTACCCTCCACAATGCCCTTATTTCAAGGATAGTGATTTTTTTAACGTGAAAAAAATTTACAGTTTTGATTAGAAATATTTTATTTTGAGTAAAAAACTTTTTTTGTCATTTTTGTAAAAAAAAAAAGAAAAATTACTAATTTTTTTTCGAGTGTAACATTTTTTTTTTTGAATGTAAATTAATTTTTAGTGTAAAAATATTTCTGAGTGATGTTTTTAAAACTTATTTTTTTAAAGCTCGGTTTTTTTTTCAACACGTGAATTTAAGGTGAAACCAATCTGAAATTCAGGGTTTTGCTTATAACTTTTGAACCACTAAACCGATTTGGCTGAAATTTAAAATGAACCGGACTAGAGGAACGAAAAATATATATGCCACACTTCAGCTTCCTCAGAATTGTCGTTCGAAATTTACCGTGTGTTTTATCTCGGAAATTTGTGAAAAATCCGTGCCGAAATTCACTCATTTGCTTATAACTTTTGAACCACGATTTTGCTGGATTGCAATACCAACCTGACCAGGTAAATGCCAAACATATGTGCCAAACTTCAGACAGAGTGACAAGCGGACGGACGGACATCGCTAGATTGTCTTAAAATCGATCTAGGTTCATGAATATATATACTTTATGGGTTCTAGACCAATATTTCCAGGTGTTACAAACGGAATGACAAACTTATATATAACCTCTATCACTAGAGACCCTCCACTCTAAAAAGCAGAAACTCTATGAGTATTTGATGGTAGAATATGCTAAGAGAGAAAGTAGATAAGTACTTGTAATGTTAATTCATAAAAGACCTTGAACTAGAATAAACTCTTTTTCATTGCATAACTAAAAAGTCGAATAATAATTTAAAAAATTTTTTTTTTTTAATTTTAATAAAAATTAAAAAAAAAAACGTGATTTAATTTTTTGGAATTTATAATCACAAATATCTTACGATATTGAACTTGTGAACAGTTTTGAAATCAGCATATTAAGTGCTATTTAAAATCGTTATTCAATGTCGTACCCTAAAAAAATGAGTCCAGTTTCCTACTATAAATTGGGTAAATTTCAACAAATTCAAAAAATATACTACTATACATTTAGTAAAATTCCAATATTTTTAAGTAAAATTACGCAATTTGTGTAAATTTACCCAATTTATAGTAGAAAACTGAAATATTTTAATTAGAGTGCGGACAACTCGAAAAAAAATACTATTGTTGCGCTGTGTAATAGTTAAAAAGCAAATTTTCTTTTCTTGCCTTTACTCTAGTGTTAAAGGGTATGTAAAAATTAGTTTGTAACACCTCATGATCCTAGAGCGATTTAAGAACGCCAACTTTCGAAAGATAACTTATGCGCTTTTAAAGCTTGGCATATGTAAATGAAATTTTCCTAGTTAGGTTGGTATTGAATTTCAGCGAAATCGGTCGAGTGATTCAGAAGTTATGAGAAAAACCGTGTATTTTAGATTGGGTTAACCTTAAATTCACCTGTTAAAAACACTCTGAACACGCTATTAATGGCATTGGTAAGCCTCAAATATATTTTACAAAGTGTTTTTTTACAAAAAAATAAACACACTAAAAAAATGGCACTCAAAAAAATGTAGACTAAAATAACATTTATTTTTAAATTACTAAAAATAGTTTTTCACTAAATATAAAAAAATTTTGGATAGATTCTTTTTAAGTTAAAAAATTAAAATCACTAAAAAAAGCATTTTTGCACTCAACATATTTTGGGCATTGCACTATGGTTCCAAATCAATTTTATTTGGCATTCAAAAATGAAGCAAAGTGGCTAGTTTTGAATCTGGAATGCTTTTTTATCACTTAACGCAATCAAAGAACGATTTTCAAAAAAAAAAAAAATTTAAAAAAATAATTTTTTCGGGAATTTTTTTTTTTAATTTTTTTTTTTTTGAAAAAAAAAAATTATCAACAATAATATGTTTCTAGTAGTCAGTTAGCTCGGCCGAAGGCAAAAAAACTATAGTTTAAAAGAATTTAAAGATGTGTCACCCAAAAAACCGAAAATTTTGCCGAAATTTGTGCTAAACTGAAATGGCAATTGTGAGAGTTTGCCAAAAAATGCTGGGTAAATGTTAATTTTAGTATTAAATAGACCAGAGCTTCTCACTAACTATTGCTTTGTGACCCATTTTCAATATTCGAAATTTTTCGCGACCCCCAACATAAAAAAAATAATTTATAAACGTGAACTTTGACCTCTGTTTCTTCAAAAACCTGAAGGAAAAATTTTGAAACCAAATTTAGAAGCAGTATTGAAAGATTAATCGAAACCGTGTGGTCAGATCCTAGACGCAAACCAAAAATTTCACGAAAAAAACATCTAAAAAATAAAAAAAAACCCAATTTTTGTGAACTTTGACCTCAATTTTCTTAAAAATTTTGAAATTTGGAACGTCCCAAACTACGGTATTTTATATCAAAACTTACTATCGTCATCCATTTTTCATTTCCAGTTTAACCTGATCAGATATGAAGAAATGTTTACCAACAAAGCATTTAAAATCCAATTCGGAGTAATGATTATTCTTTTTTCAAAATTATGTACCAATGTTTGGTATTGATCGAAATTTTATTCGATCACGAATCTATATCCATTATTCGGATTCAAATTTGGAATCAGCATTAAAAAGTAAATCAAAAAAGTGGTCAAATCCCAGACGCATCCGAAATTTCACAAACAAAGCTCTTAAAAATGCACAAGAATACATTTTTGTGAACGTTGCCTTTAATTTTCTCAAAAACCTAACGTACTATAAAAATTGGATTCTAGATTCGGAATCAGCATCGAAAAGTTAATAGAAAACTAACTGTCAGATCAGAGACTCAGCCAAAACACTTTACAAATCAGTGTTGGTCATCCCTGGAAATTAATACTGCACGGTGATTGGAAATTAATACTGCACGGGACCTTAACTGATAAAAAAATTATTTTTTTAATAAAAGTATTTGTATATTTTTATAACACTGCAATAAAAAATGTGTCTTAAATTTAACAATTTGAGGTTTTAACAAAATTGTTCGCGACCCCCTGAAACTCTTCCACGACCCCCTAGGGGGTCGCGACCCACCGTTTGAGAACCATTGAAATAGACCATCTAGAAAACACTTTCACATTAAAAGACTCAAGCAAGTTCGTGCCCAAACACAACTTTTTGTCCACGAAAGATATAGGCTATTTTGGCTTCAAAATCCTTAAATCCGCAACTCCCAAGAATAACGCCAAAGATGCATGGAATTTAAAATTGGAGTTTTTAATAAGAACTTCTTTCCTTGGGCTTCAATTTTCCTTTTTAGCCTTTTTATAAATTTATTTTTTCCCAATTGCTGTTAGTATAATTGTAATATGGTTTTGATCTCGACTTAAAAATACGCCTTAAAACTATCAACTTTGAAACCCTGGCAGACTGACAGTATTGTCATCAAATTTTTTTCATTGTACTTTCTTAATGGCTTGGAGTGTTGCCATTGAGAAACTGTATAAGCTTTTGGAAATTTGTTATTTTTTTTTTTAATTTCTGCCAAAAAATATGCATTTGGAACCATAGTGCATTGGGAAGTGTATTTATGGATTTATACCCTATTCACACTATTATTAGCCAGAGCGATTAAATTTTTCTACTTTTTTTTATAAAGGGCTTGTATGTGATGGTATGTTTGGAACGTCCAAATATTTAAAATATCAATTATCTTCACTTTTTTTTTTTGTTTCTTTTCTTTTGAACAAAATTTTATTTGTACAAAATAATTTTGATATTGGAAAATAATTGTTGGCCCTATAATAACTCTCTAAATCATGAAAAAAAAAAAAAATATTGTAAACGGATGAATGAATTTTTACACAGCATTTGACTTTTTTTGGTGTCGCAAAGGTGCCGTAGATGTTTATGGGAAAATGTGAGTATGTGTGTGTGCTCTTCGAAAACCAATTGCGTATGAGTGTTATGTAGTATCGCACAAGGTTCAATGTGGGAGGGGGCGTATATCACACACACACAAACATTAAGGCAGGACAATCAATTCAAAAATAATTAATTTCGTTTTATCCAATGCTTACCAAAGATTATAAATAATTAGCAAAGCTGAAATTTTTAAAATATCATTGATATATTTTTTTTTTTAAGTTATTGTTTCCACTGTTTTTATTAATTTTTTTTTTATGTTGTTGGTAACGTTCACTTGTATTTAATTTTTTAAATTAATTCATACCGTTAGAAATTAAAAAAAAAAATTAAAAAATTGATTTGTATTGGTCATTTAAATATATTTTTTGCTTTTATTTGTATTTTATTTTTGTTGTTTTGTTTTTAAAACTTATTTAATACATATTTATTTTTATATATAAGTATATAAAACATATACAGCAATATATTTTTTTTGTTGCTTTTCTTTTTGCTTTTGTTTGTTTTTTATTTATTTATATATAATATTTTGTTTTTAATATATATATATATTTATTTTTTAATGAATTTAACAAGTGCACTTGTTGTGTTTTCTTAATTTTATCCGACAGGTTGTCCGCAGACGCAAAGATCTCAAGCAGAACTGTTTTGTGATAAATAACAAAAAAACGTAGAGTTGTTAGCGCAAAGCCAGCCAGCCAGCCGTTCCGCATCACATATACATATACATATATCGTCAGCAACAAGTCAACAAATATGTATAAGCCGTGGTAACAACAACACCACCACCAAACCCTGTTGAGTTAGAGCACACTGAATTAAAAACTCAATTTGAGCCAGGCTCTAAAAGATCGTTGTATAGCTAGCAAGAAAGTGCCAGTTAACAGTTTGGCAATAAGAGAGCGAGATACACAATGGTTGTTGTTGTAGTTATAGCATATGAATATTATTATATGCCACTTTTATATTTGTGTGTGTGTTAGTGTTCACATACACATGTGCAAGACTAAGACGGCAGTTCAATTTCCAATTGTTATTTTCATTCATTCTTCTTTAAACAGTAACTTTATTTGTCAAATAAAATTATTTAAATTATGGCTACCGAATTATTTGTTTTTTTTTTTGCAATAAGAGAAATCAGAACTTAAAAAATTAAATTCGCCATTCAATTTTTCAATTAATTTAAATTAATTACACAGCTCAACAAGAAAATGCGTTTTGGATTCTGGTTAGTGATTTGGATAGTGTTTGGTGTGCTGATTCCAAATCCGGTGCCCAAATTTGTTTATCACGTCAGGATTTTGAGTAAGTAATTCGCGGTTAAAGTGCTGAAAAAGGGAATTTTTTACTCTTTTTAAAAGCTTATAGCTCCTGACATGCGAATAGGGTTACCAGATTTGAAATATGGAATAACAGTACATTTGGTCTTAAAAAACAGTACATTGCAAATAAAAACAGTACTTTTTTAAAAGTCTTATTTTATATCAAACTACAAAAACTTAGCCCTTTTACTCTGATTTCAAACAGATCTCAGCCAAAACGAGCATAAAAGGTTGTTAACAGAAAGGTGGAACGTTTTAGGTAAACCGTCTCAAATTTATTCTATTTTTTTTTATCAGTGTTGAAAAAAATTGAGATTGACTTTTTGGAGCATTTGTCTTAGTTGCCGCAATATCTTACTTGAAAAGCTTTTGTAGTCTATGCTTTCGCTTAACTAAAACACCGATCTTCCTATCAAAAACATATGAAAAAATCCATAAAACAGTGTTTTAATTAAAACATGACTTTAAAAAGCAAACGCGAAAACGGTATTATTACACTCAAGCAAAGGCCTAACTAAATTTTGGGAAAATGTTTTTTTTTTCACAATTTAGTAAAATTAAATAAAAACTTTTAAATTTCTTTGACATAATTTGCAACCAATTAGTTCATCACATTTATCTTCTTAGAATTGATAGTTTTAGTAAATTTTATGCAATTAAAGGATTTTTTTTTTCAAAAAATGTTTCAAAAACTATGCCAGAAAGAGCAAAAAAGTGTTCATTTTCGATTCTAAAAATCTCTAAAGAATCTCCGGTCCTCTTTCAATGTATGGACTCCTCAATTTGAATCTAAAAATTTGGGCAAAAATGCCAAATACATTTTTGTAGTTCTTTACACGACCGTCTTAATCCCTCCATGTAATAGTTTTTTAGTTATCCCGTTAAGATTCTAAAGACCCTTTTGTGCCCTTAAATTCCCGTATCCTAAAAACTAAGCAAGGTAGAGCGAAAAGGGCAAAGATGTTGAATCAAAATCTATGACGATCCTTAATAGACCCAATGGGACTGGGCCTGAGATGGTCTGGACCCTTGGTTCCGAACCTAATGGGGTCTGCCCGCAATCGGAACTTTAAATGAGATGTACTCAATAAAATAAATTTTTCCCATTTTCTAGTTTTTTCTTTTTCTTATTTTCAGAAAAAATTAGATAAAAAGAAGGAAAACATGGCAATGCAGCTAAATCATTATTGAATTTAGTTAAGTTTTCCACTTTTTAAATAATTTTTCTTTTTGAGTGTGGTATAAAATTAAATTGCATTTAGCTCCTTTTTTATGTTCGCTGATGATATCTGTCTTTTATACAATTATAAACATGAAAAAGTATTGCAAACACAGATCGAATATGACGCCTCTATTTTGTCCGAATTTCTGAGGATTAACAAACTGATTTTAAATTCAGGAAAAACTAAATTTATAAAGTTTAAGCCGTATATTTCAAGGAACGATGAAGTTATGAGCGTACACATTGGTGATAATTTGATAAATGAGTCAGAGAGTGTTAAATATTTAGGAATTAATCTATGTCACAATCTTATATGGGAAAACCACATTAATCAGCTGAAATCTAAAATATCATCTGGAATTGGTATTTTGCATAAATTTAGAAACAAATTGAATCCTGAAACGAAAATTTTACTCTACAATTCTTTAATTCACTCACACTTAACATATCTCCCAATGATCTATGCCGCTAAATCTAGCTCAGTAATAAAATCGCTGCAATCAGCACAGAATAAAGCTTTGAAGATCGTGTTTAATCTGCCGTTAAGATACAGTACAGTTAACTTATTTAAATATTTTGCAAAAACTATACTTCCAATACGAGGGTTATATAAGCAACAAATTTTAATTTATGTTTTTAAATGTATTAAAGGATATGGATCTCACAATATACAGTTTCATCAAAATCTCATACACAGTCAGAGAATAACAAGACATGCGACGGATCTGAATGTAGCGAGATGTCGCCTCGAGTTGACTAAACAACGAGTTACTTTCGCTGGTGCTAACGAGTATAACCAATTACCTGACAACCTTAAAA
Source organism: Pegoplata infirma (assembly GCA_963921195.1). Lineage (NCBI taxonomy): Eukaryota > Metazoa > Arthropoda > Insecta > Diptera > Anthomyiidae > Pegoplata > Pegoplata infirma. Next base: position 7,622,889 of record OY992541.1, read on the forward strand.
ATATTTGTATACTGTCAACTTTTAAAGGAAGTATAAAACAGTACTTGCTTAATAACGTCGAAATACTTCTTACAAATTAACTTAAAAATGTAAATATGTACATATTTTTTATTTTATATATTTTTTTTTCTTTTTTTATATTCATATGTAATATATTGTTAAATTTTTAATTTAAATTATACAGTGTAATATATTTATTGTTGCCTACTTTTTGTTAGCCTCTATAAAGCCATAATGGGCGCTGAGGCAAAATTTTAAATTTTGTTAAATGAAATTGAAATAAAGCATTTAAAAAAAAAAAAAAAAAAAAAAAAAATTAAAATTTTGTCAAATATGAAACATTTTTCGAAAAATGTTACATTTTGGTGATGAGTATAAAAAACAGTACAAAAACAGTACACGCTTAAAAAAACAGTACTTTTGCGTACTGTTTTAGGTGCTGTGCATAAAACAGTACTTTTTATAAAAAACAGTACATGTACTGTTTAAAACAGTACGAATGGCAACCCTACATGCGAATGACTTTGTATTAAGCTCATTTGATAGCCTTTAATTTTCTCTTAAAAATACGATTGAATGTTCTAAAAAATTCTATTTTCTAAAGTGGTAAATCATTAGCAAAAAACCTTAATTTTTTAAATATTTAGTTTATTATCACAGTGATTTTTAACAAATTTCCATACAAATTCATACGTACACTCAAAAAAATACGTCAGTAAAAAAGTTTGTAAAATGGTTTGTAACCCAACTTTACAGCTTTTTTACTAATTCTTACTAAAAAATTATTTTTTAGTAGTTCTTTTTTGTAAACTCGTGTTACAAACTATTGATTTTTTACTCATTTTTTAATAATTTTTTCAGTTAATTTTTTAAAAATTATCCTACAAAATTTTGATATTTTTATTGTAAATTTTACAAAATTAGTTTGTAAATTTCGTATTTTTTCTAGAAAAAAAGAAATTATAATTAAATATTATTTTTTTTTTCTATTTTTTACTTACCTATTTGGCATTTAAAAAATATATGTTTAATTAATATTTGTAACTTTAAGAAATAGCATAACAAAGGAGAAGAATATACGTACAACAAAACAGAAATTGTACAGAAAAATTTAGTAATACTAATTTTTTTAGTATTTTAAAGATTACTAATTTTTGAAAACCAAAGCTTGTAATGGTAACTGAAAAAGTTATCGGGCACAAATTGAAAACTTTATTAGTAATGGTAACAGACTTTTTTGTAAGGAATACTAACATATTTTTATGAGTGTAAATATTAGATTTAGGGCACTTGTCGCTAGTGATTTTTTTACCACTTTAGAAAATTAAGTTCCAGAAAAATTTGATCTTGTATAATAGAGAAAATTACACACTTTCGAATGAGCTTGATACAAAGTCATTTGCATGTCAGGGTCTTTTTTTATAGGCGTTCAAAAAATGGTCAAAATCAGCGATGCCAGAATTTGAAAACAAAAAGGCTAGATTTTTTCCCAAAAACCCGATCAAAAAAGCTAAAAAATAAACAAAAAAAACAAAAAAATAAAGCTACATTTTTTTTATTATTTTTAATAAGCTTTTTCTTTGATTTTACAATTGCATTGCGAAATAGGGATCTGTTATTCCTTCTATAGCATATTTGGGACTAAAATTATTTTTTATTAATAAACATAATATTAAACTTTAACAAATCTTAATAAATTTGAAAAAAAAATATGTTTTCGAAAATTTTCGAAAGGTACATATTAATAAAGATAAAAAATAATACAATCAAGAAAATCTTTAACGTTAACATATTCAAAGTGCATTTTAGAAATTTCAAAACGTTGTGTATAAATTTCAAAATAAATCAAAGAAATTTTTAAATACAAATTAAATTTTTTTTTGGATTTTTTGAATTGCATTTCAGAATTTTCTCCCAAAACTTATTTCAAATTGCTTGAAATACATTTTTAAATAAAGTTTAGAAATTTGGAAAAAATTAGAAGTGGAAATTTCTTTAATACATTCGAAGATTTCTGAATATTTAGAAATACAGTTTGTTAATACATCAACAGTATTCCCAACAATTTTTCAGGTAATACAAACAAAATCTAAAACATTTACAAATACATTTTAGAAATCTGCGTTTATATTTTAAAAATTTCGAATTTTATTTAAAAAAAAAACTATGTATGTTTTAGAAAATTCTTTACATGTTCCAAAAATTTAATTTTCTAAAATTTATGTTTATTTAAGAAATTTATAAATACATTTTAAAAATTTTTATTTATGTTTTAAAAATTTTCAGTTACTTATAAGAACGCTGAAAATAAATTTAAATTAAAACAAGTGGAAAAGTTAAATTCGCCTTGGCCGAATCTATGAATACCCTCCACATTGCCCTTTTTAAGTTATAGTAAATTTTCTAGAGTGAAAAAATAACATTTTTGATTAGAAATATTTTATTTTGTGTAAAAAAACTTTTTTTTTAACTAATTTTTGAAAAAAAAAAAATTTACTAAATTTTTTTTGGGTGTAAAATTTTTTTCGAGTGTATTTTTTTTTTTTTTTCTTTTAGTGTAAAAATATTCTTGAGTGACAAAAATGCGTGGTAAAATATTTTTGTGACTTACCAATGTTTTTAAAACATGTTTAACGGGTTTTCAACACGTGAATTTAAGGTGAGGCGAATCTGAAATTTCCGGTTTTGCTAATAACTTTTGAACCACTGGACCGATTTGACTGAAATTCAATACGAAACAGCCAAAAGAAACGAGAAATATATGCCAAGCTTCAGCATTCTCAGAATTGCCTTTAGAAAGTTATAGTGTTTTTTATCACGTAAATTCGTGAAAAACCCTTGCCGAAATTCACTCTTTTGCTCATAACTTTTGAACCACTGGACCGATTTTGCTGGATTGCAATACCAACCTGACCAGGTAAATGCCCAACATATATGGCAAACTTCAGGACCCTCCGTAAAGTCTTTAAAAAGTTAGCGTGTTTTCAACAGACAGACAGACGGACATCGCTAGATCGTCTTAGAATCAAACGAGGATCATGAATATATATACTTTATGGGCTCTTAGACCAATAAGTCGAGGTGTTACACACAGAATGACAAACTTATATATACCCTCTAGCACTAGAGTGGAGGGTATAAAAAAACTCCTAAAACACATTCAAACTTTGAAAATTAAAAAAATCCCTATAACGGTAGTGGGGACTATGACCGAAAAAAATTTGGACATAATCCCAATAAAAAATGGACATAATTCCCAGCATTATGGGGACAATAACCACGTAAAAAGTGGACATAATCCCCATTGCAGGGATTATGTCTACTATACTAATAGGTCATAATCCCAATAATTATGTGAAATTTTTTTTTGTCTTAAAAGTTTTTCTGCGTAGCCGGCCTTTGGCCGGGCTTAGGGATTACAAACTCTACGCATTACACCCACCCTCTCCGCAAAATATAGGAATAATGACCGAAATTGTTTTGGACTTAGTCCCCATAATATTAATGGGGGTTATGACCGAAAAACTTTCGGTCGTAATCCCAACAGGGAAGGGGCATAATCCCCATTGGGATTATGACCGTTTTTAAATGGTCATAGTCCCCACAACTAATATAGGGATTATGTCCGTAATGCATTGGGTCATAATCCCCATTTCCGTTATGGGGATAATGTCCGTGGGGATTATGTCCTGTCACCTCAAAATTGGCATTTTTTAACACTTTACCCGCGATTTTCTCATAATTGTGACGTGATAAAAAAAATTTGAGTTACCGTTTTGGAATCGGGGCACCAAAACCTATCAACTTTTTTTTTGGTTTCATCCAAAACGCTGCGACAAACCTCAGTTTTGTAGAGCGGTGTTATTCATTTAATTAAATTTTATTTAAATTTTTTGTTTTTCTGTAAAGACAGTTGAGATCAGGCTCTAATTATAATTATGTATTATAATTTTTTAATCATGTTATATATGGTTTGAATTGAGAAAGGTGTGAAAGAAAAATTTATTTTTCTAAAAATTTAAGACATCCTGGTTCGTTTTTTACTAGTTTCATATAATCCAGTTATTATAATCATCAGAAAAACTTTTAATGTTAAATTTATTAAGTTAATAGTCAATTTTATTCTATATGTGAAAATTATTAACAGATCGCAGCCGCCAGGGATCTGTATGTTTTTGCTATTAACTGCCTCTTAGGTACGATCACTCTAGACCGATACGCTAAGTTGGCTGTTAAGCAAGTATCAACTAAATCATGGTTTTTCAATTCTTGTGTGGTTGTTGCTATTATTTTTTCGTACAGAAGAAGGTGAAATTGCATTATGGTGAATAAATTCAATTTTTTAGTAATCATCATTCGTCCTCCTCTCCTTCATCAACTCTGATCTAAGTACTTATTTTGCAACCTTGCCAGAACATGGTCCATATTTTATATATAAATAATATTAAAATTAATTAACTCATTTTGTAAACGGTAACCCAGAACGTTTGAGTATTATTTTATTACTATTAAATCAACGTTGGAGTCATCCATTGGGTTTTATTATTTCCACGGCCCTAAAGGAGGGGGAGGTCCAAAAATGTATTTCCCTTGGTCCAAGAGCAGGTCAAAGAACTTGATATGGCATTCAATACAATAGAAAATTGGAGTACGTTGGTTATATAAAACTAGCAGGCCCGCTCGGAACATTGTCAACGGTAATATTAAATACCGTATTAAAGAAGGATCAGGATAAGAGTCCCCATTTATTAAATTCTTCCCTGCAGAATTTTTATTTTATCGTGTAAGTGTTTCATAAAAACTATTTAGAATAAACAATAAAATTAAACAGCCCGGAATCATGTTCGTTTCGGTAAACAATTTTCTTAAAAATTTTCAAGCCCTTTTATCGTAATTATTGAAATCATTTCATTTCCCGTATCATTTCATTTCGTTCCCAGTTCTATTCCATTCCGTGTCCTGTTCTATTCATTCCAATTCATTGAATTTCAATTCATTTCGTTCCATGTAGGATTCACTCCTTTCTGTGTAACGTGTGTTAAAGAAATAAAAACATTTTAGGGTCGTTTTCCCAATTGATATAAAAAGTACCATATTACCCTACCTTAACCAATTGTTTACTCCTTTTAACCCTTAAAAATTTTAATTTAAAAATATGTATGTCCTTCTCTTCATTGTTAATTCTGCTGGATTATTTCAGGGAATAGTAAAAGTACCACAGTATACCACAGTATAACCTTATAACCCCATTAAAATCTAAATTTCCAGAAGGTACTTTTTCAGAATGATTTTTTTAGCTGTTTCTATGACCAATATTTCAGGAGATTGAAAAGGTTAAAAATCTACCAATGTTTTTAAAACATGTTTAAGGGTTTTCAACATGTAAATTTAAGGTGAAACTAATCTGAAATTAATGGTTTTGCTAATAACTTTTGAACCACTGGACCGATTTGGCAGAAATGCAATACGAATCAGGCCAGTTGAACGACAAATGTACATTAGGGCGGGTCGATTTTTTTTGTCAAAAATCGTATAGCAGAAACATAATCTACAAGAAATTCTAAGAACATTTCCCAAAGAAACCATGTTTCTAAAATCAAACCCTATACCGCGCCTAACGACATGAAGATTTGTCCGTCCGTCCTTTTTTTCATAAGCAAAACATAGAAATTGATTCTTTTTTGGTGTTTGTGTTAATTTTTGGGCTTTGGTGTGCTCTGATGTAGATAGTAAAATTTTATTGGCAACATTTTTGTAGAACATTTCTACCCGACCCTCCCCCTCTTTCAGGGTGTTTTTTGCGATTTGTTAGAATAGAGCTAAAAAATACTGTTATGAGAGGGAGTTAGAGGATTAATATGTTTCACAAAAATATTTGCCATAATATTTTCTACAAAGTTGCTGAACATACCCTACACCTCAGATGTAAAGAAAACATAGTTTTATACACCGATATGCTACAAGACCATATCAAGCGGCAATGTTTTACCAATTGCCGCTGGATATAATTCAAAACAATTTTTGGGATTATGACCGGCAAGTATATTAGACATAATCCCTGAAATGGAGAAATAAATAATTTGATTGATTTGTAATGAAAACGCCACAGAAGAAAAATTATAATCAGAAATTTTAATAATAAATCGCAGCTTTTTTAGTTAATCCAAGATAATTTTACTATATTATTTATTTTATATTGGGCTTGCAGTATATTAACATGTAGCGTGATACTCTGAAAGTAAGTGCAGGAGTTGTGGGTTCGATCCCCTCCAAAGCCTTTGTGCAGCGGATTTTTCTTAGTAAATAAAAGTATGTAATTGAGGATCATAATGATATTTCGTCAAAAAAAAAAACACATAGATACTCTTGTGGGATGAAATTGGAGAGTTGCATATCGGAGAGGAAAAAAGCTGTGTTCGATTAAAATGTTTGATAACTGTTACATCAGTATTTGATTTATTTTGAGTTAATTTTTTTTTAATAATATTTGTAAAAAAAAAAAAATTCGAGTGTAAATTTTTCGGAGTGTATTTTTTTTTTTTTTTGGGTGTAACATTTTTTTTTGAGTGACAAAAATAGTTTCTAATTTTTTTTTTTTTTTTGCTTACCATTCCTTTTTAAAGCGTGTTTAGCGTTTTTTTCAATAATGGAGTTCGGGTTAGAACCCATCTGAAATTCCCCATTTTGATAATAACTTATGAATCACTGGACAGATTTCGCTGAAATTTAGTTTTAATCCGACCGAAAGTATAACAAATATATACGCCACGCTTCAGCAGCTTGCCATTTGAAAGTTAGCGTGTTGCACACAGACAGAAATACAGACGGACGGACGGATTTTCATGTCGTTAGGCGCGGTATAGGGTTTGATTTTAGACCAATGGTTTCTTTGGAAAAGTTTCTTAGAATTTTTTGTAGATTTTGTTTTTGCTATACGATTTTTCAGTTTTTTTCCATCCATACAAATCGACCCGCCCTAATGTACATATATGCTAATATGGCATTCACACTAGCGACCTTAAACAAGTTGTTCAACAAAACACCAGTAGCAGAATAATAATGTAATGGACACAGAACAAAGACTTTTTTAAACATCTCACTCTTGAACACTTCAAAACAGCAAGTGTGAACGCGGTACACTCAAAATAATTCTGCAGTAAAAATATTAGTAAGTGATTTGGTACCAAAATCTACTAATAAGTTATAAATTACCAGTAGTACGGTAGTTTTTTAGTATCTTCAAAGTACTAAAATTAGTAATTTTTACTGGTTTTGAATAATATTAGTAAAAAATTTTAGTATTGATTACCAACGCCTGCACTAGATCATTTTGGACTAAAAAATTAGTTCATTAGTAAAACTTTTAGTATTGAATAACCACGTTTTTTTTTGGGTGTATAAGCTTCAGGATACTCAGAACTGCCTTTCGAAAGTAAGCGTTAATGTTGTAAAAGTAGTGAGTATTTGAGTACTCGGTACACTCAACACTGCCGATTTTTTGGAGTACTCAATACTCAATACTCAAAAGTAACTACTTAATACTCACAGGGTTGTATTTTTCACTTAAAATTCATAATTTAACCAATAAAATACAACTATGAAATGCAACTGTGTGTATGAGAAAAATTAAAAAAAAAGAAAAAAGTTCTACAAAAATAATTTTTAAATTGATTTAAAATTATCTAAATTTGATATTGAATGACTTGTCATGCAAATATAAATCGAATTTAAAAGGAAATGAATCAAATTATATTTTAGAAGGATTTATTATTAAATTCTAAAATTTAAAAAAAAGTATTGAGTAGTATCGAGTATTCAGTTGAAAAAGTATCGAGTAGTATTGAGTAGTCAAAAGTAGAGATGGGCGCGTGAGTGAATTTTGACTCACGCACGCTCACGCTCACGAAATAAAAATAGTGCTCACGCACGATCACGCACGAAATTATTTTTGCTGCTCACGTTCACGCACGCTCACGTGAGTAACTAAAATTTTTCTCACTCTCACGAAATAATCACGCTAACGAAGATTCACGAAATTAAAATTAACAAATTTTTATTTTACGTTTTTCGATTTCTTGTACAAAAAGTATTGATTTTCCTAAAAACAATAATAAAAGTTTATTTAAATCACAATTTTGTATTAATTACCGTCTTAAGTCGATATAATGACGATTTTTTTACTTGTTTTTTGTTTCAAACAGCACAAAACAGTCACGAGAACTCACGAAACAAAAGTTACTCACGCACGCTCACGCACGAAACTATTTTTTCTAATCACGTGCACTCACGATCACGCGTGATTCACGCGTGAATCACGTGAATCACGAAAAATTCGTGTCACGCGCGCATCTCTAGTCAAAAGTAACCACAATTTACAACACTAGTAAACGTGTTTTTTATCTCGTAAATTTACGTAAATGCCCTACATATATGCCAAACTTCAGGAGTCTCCGTAAAGTCTTTCAAAAGTTAGCGTATTTTCAACAGGCAGACGAACAGACGGACGGACGGACGAACATCGCTAGATCGTCTAAAATCGATCGAGAATCATGAATATATATACTTTATGTTCTAGACCAATATTTCGAGGTGTTACAAACGGAATGACAAACTTACATTTACCCTCTATCATTAGAGTGGAGGGTATAAAAAATGTCAGGAATAATTTAGATTTTTTTTCAGAAGTAGTTTTAACGAAAGCATTTTTGATCTGTACTTCAACAAAATACTTTCGAAAATGTATTTAACATGTGAAAAAAACCGTGTAGAGTAAGTAGTATAATTGTATACCAATGCGAATAAATTTATTAGATGGTTAGCCAGGATTTATTTTTTTTATGAAAACGGAATTTGAAACTTTACTTTACTTTTTATATACCGTTTACTTAAATGCAAAATTAAAAATATCAAGTTTTTATTATTTTACGATAAATCGATAAAACGTCTATTTTTCCGATCAATCGACCGGAATAACCGATTAATAAATTTTCGTAATTTTTCAAATAATGCCCTAACCTGTTAAGCGGCAGTGTCGAATAATTTGAAACTCTAGTCTATAAATGCCTACAAATTAAATTTAGTTCTTCGACATTTTGCTGGGATATTTTGAAAGCTAACTGATGTTTTTCCATTTCTCTTTGATTGTGACTTGTAATAAAAGATTTATTGTTTAATCCAACCATATCTATGTATATATGCATGTAAGTTAGTATATAAATATGTATGAAAACGCCCCCCATATGGTTACCAAAGATACCCCAACACTTTTAAACTTTTTTATGCTTGGATAACTATCAAATAACTCGAGACTGCGAAAATTGCTCTGGTTCTTATGGAGCGCGTGCGCACCTTATTTTAAGTTCTTTTTAAAGTTTTTTAATACATATTTTGTATTTCAAAAATAAATGTTTACAATTTTTTTTATTAGATTATTTATTATTGCTGATGTACACAAAAAAAAATTGTAAATGATTTCCATTTTTGAAACGGGTTAGGCATTCCCCATACAAATGTAAATAATTGGTCAAATTCTTGTTAAATTACAAAATTATTAGTAAAAAGATTGTAAAAGATTATTTCTCCCTCCCCCCAAAACGATTTCAAAAAAAAAAAGAAAGGAAAAAGAAAAAAAAAAAAAGGGAGAAAGAAAGAAAGAAAGAAAGAAAGAAAGAAAGAAAGAAAGAAAGAAAGAAAGAAAGAAAGAAAGAAAGAAAGAAAGAAAGAAAGAAAGAAAGAAAGAAAGAAAGAAAGAAAGAAAGAAAGAAAGAAAGAAAGAAAGAAAGAAAGAAAGAAAGAAAGAAAGAAAGAAAGAAAGAAAGAAAGGAAAGAAAGAAAGAAAGAAAGAAAGAAAGAAAGAAAGAAAGAAAGAAAGAAAGAAAGAAAGAAAGAAAGAAAGAAAGAAAGAAAGAAAGAAAGAAAGAAAGAAAGAAAGAAAGAAAGAAAGAAAGAAAGAAAGAAAGAAAGAAAGAAAGAAAGAAAGAAAGAAAGAAAGAAAGAAAGAAAGAAAGAAAGAAAGAAAGAAAGAAAGAAAGAAAGAAAGAAAGAAAGAAAGAAAGAAAGAAAGAAAGAAAGAAAGAAAGAAAGAAAGAAAGAAAGAAAGAAAGAAAGAAAGAAAGAAAGAAAGAAAGAAAGAAAGAAAGAAAGAAAGGGAAAATAAAAAAGATAAAAAGAAAATGACCAGGATGTTAAAATACCCTACTGATGATTTACGTCTGCATACATAGCCTCTATCCTAAGAATTTTTTTATATCCTTAGGATAAAATGTTTCAGAATATATGAAATTTCATATAAGAAACTTAAATGTCAATAGAGTCGTAGAGAATCTGCGAATTTTTCTATAGGAAAAGAACTTTTCTATAAAAAACTATTTTGTATAAAAAATTTCTCAAAATCTGAAAATTTTTCTGTTGGAAGATTCTGAGATTTTTTCTATAGGAAATGTGTCTCTGAATATGGAAATTTTTCTTTTGAAATTATGTTTAACAATATTAATTTTTCTTATGAAAAATGCATTAAAACCATAAAAATCCCCAAAAAAAAAAACGAATTTAATTAAGAGGAACAAATTTAGGGGGTAAGACATACAAAAATAAAAAAAAATGCTGGCCATTCTAATGTACTTGTTGTTAGATTCTTGTTCATAATTCCAAGAGCGAAGTTATCGGTTTTGTTAGGGTAGGTTTATCCGGCTGGCCGGATACCTAGCATAAACCATTTTATGTTTTAAACGTTACTTAACTAGTAACGTTAATTAAAGTTCTAGGATTCTTAAAGAAAATTTTGTGGTTTTTGTATAGAAAAATTCAATGTTCCGATTTTTTTCATAATCTTACATTTTTTTTGAGCAAATTATATCTTCCTCTCTGTTTTTGTCCTTTTAAGGTGGGTGAGTTGTTTACCGGTGAAAAAAAATGTTTCGAAACTTCAATAATTTTGTAGCGAAAATTTGACAGTAATATGTTTGGTTATGTTTCGGGCATCAGCATACACAAAATAACTTTAATTTAAAATTTTTTGTAATTTTTGTCTAATTATATGAAATAATTAATGTTCACACTGCCAACAACTCAAAAATACTTCATTTTATTTCCGAATATCAAATTTCAACGCTTTTTAAGTGGTCTAACTATTTAAAAAAAAGTTGCGAATAGTGTTGATGTGTGTTACTGCAACATATACCGGGTTTTTTTTTACCGGTTTTTCACAAGCGAACAGAATATCTCTTCATCGAAATTTTTATGCTTTTGTAAAGCAAGTAAGTTGTTTACCGGTGAAAAAAAAATGTTTCGAAACATCAATTAATTTGTAGCGAAAATTTGACAGCATACATAAAATAACTTTAATTAACATTTACGCTTTTGTTAAGTCAGTGTGAATTTTACTTTTTTTATATGGAGTTTGACAGATTTTCACGTATAAACCGATCAACTTACCCACAGCGAGATCGTGAGCACAAAAAAATGTTTATGAGGTATAGTGCGTGATTAACATTTTTTTTTTACTCACGATCCGATCTTTATGTGAGATGTCTCGGATGATGTCGAAATGGTTTTTCACATTTGAAGCAAAATTAAGCAGTTCCGAAAAAATGATGTTCATAAAATTGGTAGTTGGCTCAAAATCTACTTCGTGCTTGGAGGAATTTCAAATACAAAAGTTATTGAATGTGCAATTTTCGTAATTGAAATCAGTTTTTATTTCTTTCTGTGTTTGTTGTAAGTTATGTATGCTTCTATGTACCTCCACAGTTGTACATACAAGCGTCCATATAGTACACATAAAGAGTTTGCTAGTTATAGCACACTTGGATGCTTTATGTTATTGTATGTGTGTGCGTGTGCATTACAAAAACTCAAACGAAGCATGATGTTAATGATGATGTGATGTAGCACGCGCGAGATGGTTTTTTTTATAACCAACGAGTAAGCGCGAAGACACAATGCAAGATAAGGCGCGTGCCAAGGTAAACATTATGAATAAATACTAAAGTATGTAGTAAATAGAAAACTAGCAGGTGACGAAATGAAGTAGAGATGCCAAGCGAAACTTTTTGTAAATTCCGTCACATAGGAATTTTAAATGAACTTCTAAAGTTTTCTTAGTTTATTTTTAAAGTGGGATTTTGTCCAGTAAAAAAGTCAATAAGAAATTATATTTCAGAATAGGCTTCTAAAAATTTCTAAGGCAAGGAGAAAAATTCTTAAGAAATAATACTAATTTGAAGTTAAACAAGATTCAGAAAAAGGTCACAAAAATTTATTTTCAGTTTATTTTTTCCTCAACAGTTCTCTTTTTGTATGTCAAAAAAAATTTTAATACAAAAATGTTTTAACAATTGTAATTGTTAAAAAGTGGAAAAATGGATTAAAATTTTTACAAAAAAACATTAATTTTTGTGTAAAAAATTAAAAACAAAAAACATTGTTTTGAGGAAATTTGTTTTGAGTGTTACACTTTCTGATGTACTATTCAAATAATTATGATTGCAATTAAACCTTAATTTGTATACCCTCCAACTACAGTATGGGGGTATACTCACTTTGTCATTCCGTGTGTAACGCATAAAAATATCGGTGTAGGACCCAATAAAGTATATATATTTATGATCAGTGATCGATTCTAACAATAAGACATTCTAGCGATGTCCGTCCGTCTGTAGTTAACACGATGCAGTCCAAAATAAAAGAGCTAGGCTCCCGACATTTGGCACAAATATGTATTATGTTCCTAGGCAGGTTAAATTCGTAAATGAGCAAAATCGGAACAGGGGAAAAAAGTTCCCCCTTGAAGAACTAAACCAACCTCTGAAAAATACAACTTTTTTACATGATTTTTTGTGTTTTTGTTTAACAAATGCCACATTTTTATGCTACAAGAGTTCAAAGTCCTGCATTTGGACCCAGAGAATGCATTTGGAATAATTTTTTTTTTTTTTTATATGATAAACTTGTATTTCTTTAGTGCAAAAAGCATAAGAATGAATTTTTAAACACATATTCGAGAGGAAATTTAATTTGCCCGCCTCCCCCCCCCCATTTAAAACTACTGACCCCCCACCAAAAAAAAAAAGCCCCTGCAATTTTTTTTTTTTGTTTGCATGTTGGAGGGTATAAAAGATTCGGAACAGCCGAATTTAACACTTTTGTGTTTTTTAATTTCGAAAACGTCGGGGTCGGGAATGTTGGCTTTTCGGTTCGATATTAACACAAAAATATTGGACCATTAGGACCATGGGTTGTTCAAAAGTGAAAAACAAAAATTAACTTTTTTGTTGCTTAAAATAATAGTTTATATTCGGACATTACTAAAAAAGTGTTTTTATGGGGAAAATTTTTTTTTCCCAGTAAAATTTCTTTTATTTTTTGTTTCTTGCTTTACAAAAAAATATTTTTAATTAGTTTTTGCTGAAAATATAACGTAACATTAACTCAGTGTGGAGAAGATGTATATTTTTAAATATCATATTATGTAAAAAAAAAAAAAAAATTACAAGCAAAAAAGTTAAAAACTTTTGTTCACTAAAAAATAGGAACTTAATCCATTGCCCTACAGGTCCAATATTTTTGTGTGTTAATATTGACCTTAAAAAGCAACTTTCCCGACCACGACGATTTCGAAATCCGAAAAAAGCTAAATATGCTCCACTGAATTATATGTTTTACGATTTTTTATGAATAAATATTAAAAAAAATAAATTTTTAATGCATATTTTTTAGTTTTTACTGCATATTTTTAATTTTTTGATACATATTTTTAGCGCTAAAAACGCGATTTTTAGTGCATGAACTTCCTTGCCCTGGTAATTACACTTCTCTACACGGTTTTTGCTCAGACATGTTGAATATATTTTCTAAAGTATTTTGGCTTTTTAAGCACGAACCTGTCATCAGAAAAGTTGTATCAAATCGCCTTTTCGAGATATAGGCATTTTCATTTTTTTGTGGAACAAACCCACAAAATAGAAGGTTAGGTTAGGTTTTTCGTGTACTTTAAATATCTGCTTTGAACAGGAAGTTTCTTGCAAAATTCGGATACTTATAAGGACATTACCAAAAAAGGACATTTTAAACTTTCTTTTAATGTCCTGATGGTATCCTTGATCGCATCGAGTCCGGATTTCTTCCAAAAGTTAGGTAATTTTATTGGGAACTCGAATAAAAAAATATGAATAACTTTAACATACACTTTTCTAATATTAAACAAGTGAGAGTGTTAAATTCGGCTATGCCGAATCTATGATACCCTCCAACATGTTAAAACATATAAAAAATCCAGGGTCGTTTTTGTTTTGGGGGGGAGGGCTCGGTGGGGGTGGTGGGAGGATACTTTCCCCATCGCGATAAATGTTAACCAATTTATTTATTATGCTTTTTGCAATTTAGTAATACCATTTTGTCATTATTTTAATGATTAACTTATTTAGATCCACGCCCACAAAAGGGCGCGGGCAGAAAAAAAATGTCTAGCCCCCTGTGTCCAAGTGCAGGTATTTGAATCCCTTCTGACACAAAAAGATTTTATTTGTTTAACAAAAATGGCAAAAAATATGTAAAAATGGCGTTTTTTAATAGGTTTTTTTGGTGCGTTAAGGGGGAACTTTTTTCCCCTGGCCCGATTTTGCCCATTTACGAACTTAGCCTGCCTATGAACACATATTCTTGCCAATTTTCAGGGTTCTAGCTCTTTTATTTTGGACTGAATCGTGCTTTATACCGACGGACGGACTGACGGACATTCATAGAACGACTTAGAATCGATCATAGATCAATAATATATATGGGGCATTCCACGTGAAATCGGACACTTTGAAAAACTTTTTTTTAGATTTTCCCAATTTATTTACAGTTTTTAGTACCCTACTTAGGGAGTGGAGATAGGGCGTAGGTATATTTTGAAAAAATGTTGTAGGGTAAAAATAAATGGGTGTCGGTATCACTAATGACCCCTCTCGGACGCACCATAGGACCGGTAGAAGCTGATTAAATAAAACAAATTTTCAAAAAATAAAAAAAATTGTATGGGGACCTCCTTAACAGTTAAAGATAGAGGGTAGGTGTGTTCAGAGAAAATGTTTGGACTAAAAAAATATTTTGGGTCGGTCATACATTTTGTTGCTCTAAGGGCACTATTAGGGCAGTTAGAGCGGTTGGAACAAATTTTAAAAAATGTCGTTTTGTGTGGGAGCCCCCTTAGAAATTGGAGATAGGGTATTAGTTTGTTCCAAAGAAATGTTAAGACGTAAAAATTAATGGGGGTCGGTCTTATAAAGGACCCCTCTATGACGCACCATTGGAGCAGTAGAAATGATTTTAAGATTGGAAAATTACAATAAAATTTTTTCAAAAAATTTTAAAAAATAGTAATTATCGTTATCCCACGATCTTCCTGGGCAAAAAATTTGTAGAATTGATAGAAGTTTTACACAAAAAAATTTCAAACAAATCGAAGAGTACAAACATTTTCAAAAATGAGATTTAAATTTTAAACCTTAAAAATCGCATACTAGAGCGCTTTTAAGAATTTTTTGGGATTTTTTTTTAGAAAGTACGTAAAAAAACAAAAATTTTGAAAAAAAAAAATTTGAAATTTGGACCATTATTGAAGAAGTTATGATTAAAAGAAGTTTGAGTAAAGGAACAAACTACCAATTTTTAAAAATTCGATATCTTTTGAACGGGTCATCAAAAAAATTTGAAAATTCACAACGAAGGAGTTTTCGAAGGGTACTAAAAACTGTAAACAAATTGGGAAAATCTAAAAAAAAAGTTTTTCAAAGTGTCCGATTTCACGTGGAATGCCCCATATACTTTATGGGGTCCCCGACCTTTATTTTTAAGCGTTACAAACGGAATGACAAAGTGAGTATACCCCCATACTGTGGTTGGAGGTTATAAAAATGTGTTTTTTTTTTGAGGGAAAAAAATGAAAATGCCTATATCTGAAGAAGGCGATTTGATACAACTTTTCTGATGACAGACTCGTGTTTAGGAGGTCAAAATACTTTGGAAATTTTACTTTAGAAGTCTGTGCAAAAAAAAATTTTGATTATTGTAGAGTAGTGTAATTATAGAACCAACCGTCGAAATCTCTCCTCTTGGAAGCGATATCAGTTCACTTGCCTGATTAAAAGAAGGCCAAATCAGTCGTGTTTTCTCACACGTCCATCCATTTGCCCATCTTTGATTACACTCAAAAAAAAAATATTGTAAAACTAGCAAAAAAAATGGTTAAAATTAGCAGAAAAAAACTGCAGTTTTGGACGTTGCAAAAATTTTGGTAATATTAGCAAAACCATTTTGCTAATCAAAAAATTAGGAAAAAAATGGTAAAATTACAAGAATACCATTTTATTTTTGTAAAAAATCAACCTTGTAAAATTATCAAAAAATATGGTAAAATTACCAAAAAAAAAATGGTAAAATTAAAATAGTAAAAAAAATTTGTAATTTGGTAAAAAAAAACTGTTTTATTTAGTAATTTTTTTTCTCTGATTAGTAGTTGATTTAAAATTTGGTGTATATACTAAATATTTTTTTGCCTGTTTTTGAGCACCACGTTCTTTAAATGTAGTAATAGCAGCATCAACTATTACTTCAGTTGTTGGATGGTTGTTTCTTCGGCTTGATGGCATCTTCTTTTGCCTTCTTTTCAGCAGCTGTAGTTGCAGTAACTGGACTTCCAACAACATCAAAATCCAAAATGATTTTTTTTTTCACTTCAACACTTTAAACAAAAAATTTAAAGAACAACACTTCACTTTTTTTATTTTTTTTGCGTCATTTTTTTTAGGTTAAGTAGAACAAATGAGAATTGCGTAGTAGTCTACACAAGAAATTTCTTACATTTTCACGTAAAATTTGTAAAAAATTAACATTTTTTTTTTGAATTTTTAATTTTTTTCACATGTATTTAAAAAAAAATAAAAAAAAACTTTTGGATATTGAAGATTAGATATCTAACTATGTGTTAAAACTTTTAAAAAATAATTTTTCAAAATTATCAACTTTTTATTAACAACTAGCTGGCCCGGTCCGCGTTGCTGGCCCAAATATAAGATCAGTGTTATATTTCGTCTCGATTAAAATCTTGGCTTATTTTCTATAGAAAAATTTGTGTGCGTGGTATTAAAAAACCGATTAGGCAGATAATCATATTCAAATTATATTTTAGGAACTAAAAAAATACCATACCATTATCTTGTTGACTTCAAAAACAATTTTTTTTCCCCGAATTTTTCCATTTACACTTTTAATAAAGTTTTCCCGAATTTTCCATTTTTCAGGGGCACTTTTCTCTATTTCTTTTCAAATTTCTTAAATAGCTAAGTAGAATAGAACTATAATTAACATAAAAATCGGTCCGGTCATTAATAGTCAAAAGAGGGCGTTAAAATTTGTGTGGTAAGTTAAACTTGTACATATGTTAACAATACCCAAAGTTTTAAATCATTTGTACCAAGTTTAAGCGGAATCTTTAAATGCTGGATTACTAAATGCTCCGTTATAAAATAACTATTCGTTAAGTTTAACTTTTTCATAAAAATTTTGACATAAGGCTTAGCAGCTAACATTTCATTAAGTAATCCGCCCTAAGAAATATATTTTTTAATATAGCGAATTAGAGTAAAAATTAATTTTAGATACATTGAAAAAAGTGGGAGAGGACAGTTTTTCTTTCCGAACAATTATATGGACTAATATGAACACTTAAAATTAAAAATTAGCCAAATCGGTCCAGGCGTACTCAAGTGTTGCAAGTTTAAAGGATATTGAAAAATGTGGGCTTTGAAGTGGGGTAGGACAATAATTATTTCCGTAAAAGCCTTACTTGAACTATGATGATCATTAAGGAAACAATTTAACAAATCAGGGTAATCGTTCTCCGATTTTAGATGTATTGAAAAAAGTGGGAGTGGACAATTTTTCTTTCCGTAAAAACCTTAGTTTTACTATCACAAACATCAACAAATACTGCTATCTTGCCGTTCTTCTCTTATAGATATATCGAAATAAAAGCGGGCGTGAAAAATTTTTATTTCCTTTTAAACCTATGACGAACATTTAAAAAAAAAGTAGTCAAATCGATCAAGAGGTTCTCCGAATTTATATATACGGAAAAAGGGGCATAAAAGTGGGCGTGATTAATTTGTTTCCAAAAAAAACCAAAGACGATGCGATTACCAACGAACATTTGATTTTTATTTATATTTTATTATTCTATATTTAATTTTTCTATAGAGAAAATTTTAAATATATCCACAAAAAAAATAGGTGGACAACTTTTCTTACCGTAAACACGTTATTTGAGTTTATCCAACTCGGTCCACCCGTTCAAAAGTGGGCGTAGAAATGGATAATTGTTCTGTCCGAAAAACCTAAGTTGGACTATAACGAACATTAAAAACAAAATTAGTCAAATTGATCTAGCCTTCCATGATTTTAAATATATATATCGGGAAAAGTGAGCGTAAAAGTAGGCGTGGACAATTATTTTTTCCTTAAAAATCCGTCTAGCCCTTATAGTTCCTTCCATACATAGAAAAAAGTGGGCGTGGTAAATTTTACTATCCGTAAAAACCTAAGTTAAATTATGAGGAACATTTTCAACAAAAATTAGTGGCAGTGGTCAATTTTTTTTTTCGTAAAAACCAAAGTTGGAATATGATGAATATCACAAAATCCACCAGAAAACACATAAAAAATACTATTTTCTGACCTTAGGTCTTTCGATTTTCTTTATATTAACGGTATGCATTCTCCATAAAGCTAATAAAACATATCCATTTTCAGTTTTTTTAATTTTAAAAAAATCGCGATTTTTTTCGCGAATTTAATTGTCTTCAAAAATTTAAAAAAATCAAAAAAGTATGTTAATTTGAAGAGCCATATCTTCTAAAGTATATATCGGATTTCTAGATTCAAAAAGCATTTGATTCAAACGTTCGTCCTTTTTTATACCAATGCACGGTGGTCAATTCCGGCCAAAAATCATTTTATTTTTTTATTAAATCTTGATGAACTTTTGATGCTATATTATAGCTAATACTTCAAAACATACAACTTAAATCTTTTTTTGGGCCTTGTAACACTATATTATTGTCCATAGTGGTGCAAAGTTGAGTATTTTTTGCTTCTTATTTCAGCTTTTTTTAAAATGTATATTTTAGTTCTCAATAAAAGTTGGCTATGCATTTTTCTTCACATTATTTTTGTAAGTTCGGACATGGGTTTTTAATTCCTGTAGTAAATAATCATTCCATGTGGTTTTTGCAGATTTTTTGTGCGTTTTTGTCTTAAAGTGATGTGTATGAAAATTATATAAAAATTAAAAAAAAACTCTAAAAAAAATAAATTTTGAAAGACCATAAAAATCAATTAGAGGCTATTAGAGGTTAGCTGTAAAAGGCAGTTTGTACCTTTAACTATTAAAAGTAAGTATTTTAAATTTCAGCCCCTACTTTTACCGATTCTTTAAACCAGAGCATTTTTAGTGGACTCATTTTTTACAAATGGTGGACTTTTTTAAACCTACAAACTCCACCAAAATAGGGAATGTGAATATATACTAACTTAAAACCCATAGATTTGCGTTAAAAAAAAACTTAAAAAAAGACGAAATAAAAAAAAGTGTGGTTTAAGGTGGGTTGGAACTAAAAAACAGCCTTAATGTTAGCAATTTTTAAACAGCTAAAAAATAAATACGTAATAGTAGTATTATTTTATTCTGTTTTTTCATTTGAAAGAAAGAACATTTTAGCATTTTTAAAAATTTCATAACACAAAATTTGGTCAACTAGAATTTTCAGGGTTGCCAGTTAATCGTATGTTATTTTTTTAAAGGGAAAAATTGTCTGCATTAAAAAATATGTCATCAAAATCGGTTTAGTTGTTTTTGCTGTACAACTGCGGCCATTTTGTCCTTTAAAAAATAGCATTACACAATTAACTGGAAACCCTGGCAATTCTTTGTCTTTTAAACTTTTAAAAATATTACGATTGTTAATATTTCAAATAAAAAAACAGAATTAAAAAGGATTGCGTATCTATTTTTTTAACAAATTGCTAACACTAAGGCTGTTTCTTTTAGTTCCAACCCCCACCTTAATTAGTTTGATACATTTGACACGTCCATGCTTAGTTGGCCAACCAATATTTTTGTATGTCCAACGTTTTGAAAAGAGATCAGATATATTATTCTTAATTCGGATATAAAATTATTGCTGTTTATATGCAGACATGCTTGATACATTTGGGACGTCCATGATTATTTGGCCAACCACTGTATTTGTAGGTCCAACATTTGGGAAAGGTATCAGATATGTTATTCTTAATTCGAATATTAAATTTAAGCTGTTTACATGCAGAAATAAAGAAGTTATTGATTTTTGGCCGGAATTGACCACCGTGCAATGCAAAAAATAAAAGTTTTTCCAAAAAAAGTGCATTTTTGATGCAAATGCAATTTCTTGATGCATTTTTCTAAACTTTCTCCCCCTTCAATTTTTTTGAAACCATACAAAAAATCAATTTAATGTTTATTTTGCAATTTTATCAAAAAAGTATGTAATTTTAAAAAGCCATTTCTTCGAAAGTATCTATCGGATTTCTACGACTCAAAAAGCATTCGATTTAACTGATTATCCGTTTTTATTCCAATGCACTAACAAAAAATATTTTTTTAAAAAAATGCATTTTTGATGCAAATGCAATTTTTGGATGCATTTTTTAAAACTTTCTCCCCCTTCAATTTGTCTGAAACCTGCATAAATCAAAAATATATAATTTTTTACATAAAATTGGGAACATTTTTTTTTGTGACGGCGTTTCACAAAATTTTCGTGATTTTTTTAAAAAATGCTTATGTAGTTTTTCCTTAGACTAAAATTTTTTTTGTTATTTTATGAATTTTATGAAAAAATTGTATGGAAAAACCAATAAGGTATTTTTAAAAAAATTACAAAATTTTTACGAAACTCCGTCACAAAAAAAGCTGTACGCAATTTTGTGTAAAAAATTCTATATTTTCGATTTACGTAGGTTTAAAAAAAATTGAAGGGGGAGAAAGTTTTAAAAAATGCATCCAAAAAATGCATTTGCATCAAAAGTGCACTTTTTTTTAAAATTTTTTTTTTTTATTACATTAGTATAAAGTAAGACTATCGTCTGAATCGAATGCTTTTTGAATTGAAGAAATTCGATAGATATTTCCGAAGATATGGCTATTCAAAGTAGCATACTTTTTTGTTTTTTTCAATTTTTGAAGAAAATTAAATTCGCAAAAAAATCGCGATTTTTTTTAAATATAAAAAACTGCTAATGGATATGTTTAATTGGCTCTATAGAGCACATGTGTACAAAAAATTAGATAAATTTGAAGACCCTCGGTCAGATTTTATAAAATCTTTGCTGGATTTCATGATATTCATTAAAAAAAATAGTTTAATCGGTCCAGCCCTTCTCAGATTATACATACATTAAAAAAAGTGTGCGTAAAAGTGCTCGTGGTCGATTTTTCTTTTAGTAAAAACTTAAATTGGATTACTACGATAATTTTAATAAAAAATTGCCCAAATCGGTGCAGCCGTTTTCTGATTTTAGATAAATCGAAAAAAGTGGGCGTAAACGTGGGCGTGGTCAAATTTTTTTTACGTAAAAACCTAAGTTGGACTATGACGAACATTTCAAAAAAAAAAATTGTCCAAATCGGTCCAGCCGTTCTCAACTGATGCTGTTACCAACGAACGACAATTGATTTTTATTTATATAGATTTAGGTGGCAAATTTTAAAGAAAATTTCATATAAAATTAGCAAAAAATGTGGTAAAATTAGCAAAAAATATGGTAAAAAATACTAAAGATTGTGTAGCCTATTTTTGAGCGCCCATGCAGTTGATGAATGGCTACTTTGCTATGGTGTTGGCAGCATCATCTTTTGCCTTCTTCTTGGCAATTTTAAACAATTTTTTTTTCCTTAAAACTAAGAAAAAACAATAAAAAGTATTACCATTTCTTTAAGCAAAATACTAATATTTTTGCTAAAATTATAGTAAAATAAAAAAAAAAAACTAGCAAGAAAATATAGTAATTGTACCAAAAAATTTTTGTATTTTACCAATAGTAAATTGCCAAAAAAAACTGTAAAAGTTAAATTTTTACAATTTTTTTTGCTAAAGTTTGGTTGAAGTAAATTACAACACCTTTTACTAATATTTTGACTAAGTTATTTTTTTGAGTGTAGTCTCCGTTGCTGAACAAAGCTTGACTGTTAGGAATAGATGTTGACTGCGGTTGTAGACAAGACATTGCAACTCAACCAGTCAGCCACTTCCTTTATTGCCAGCATCTCTGCCTGGTAAACACTGCAATGATCTGGCAATCTTTTGGAGAAAGCTTTTGTTTTTATTGGATGTTTTTATTAAAATTTTATTTCCGGTTTAGTGCTTGACAATCTTCGGGCAACAATTATTCTTCTGAAAATATTAAGAACTTTATAGCAATATTATTTATACATAATGGACATTTATATATTATTTATTTTTTTGTTTAATTTCACTACTATTTACAGCTAAAAACATGTTGTTTAGCCGTTAAAATTTTTATATGTTTAATTTCCTATACAAAAAACGCCAGATGTTTCATCCAACGTATATGCAACACCATTATTACAATGGTCTATTGTCTAATTTTATCATACATATATTCGAGTAATGTGGTGGAATGCTTCAATACCGTAGTAATAGTACTCACAGTCTCTAATTATATAACAGTGTAAATTAAGGTGGTATTTTTTTTTTTCAATTCTACAGATATGTAAAATTATATATCGAGAGCGAATATTCTAAACTTGCTATCTGCAATATTTTGGAAAGACAGTTTTTGATTGAAATTTGCTGTACGTCTGTCTGTCTGTGGAAATGGTGATCACGAACATTACACGGAGATGACTGAAATTAAACATATTTATTGGAAGTTCTCCCGAGAAGTTTGGTATTGTATTTGAGCGATATCGATTCAGCGGTTCGAAAGTTAGGAACGAAAATGTTCCTAATGTTCGGTACACTCAAAATAATCAGTCTGTTAAATTACAGAGATACTCTGCTAAGCCAGCAGAAAATACCATAGATTTCCAACCAGCAAGATTTTTTGTTATTTTACGAAGAAAACTCTGTAAAATGATTTCGATAAAAAAAACTGCAAATTTATAGAATTATCTGTAAAATATTGATAAAACGGAAAAGAATTTTACCAAAAAAGCTCTGTAAATTTACAAAGTTTGAGTTAAATGCATTTTATGAGTTCAAAATTTTACAAAAAAAAACTCTGTAAATTTACAAAGTTTTAGTTAAATCGATTTTATGAGTAAAACTTCTCTGCTTCAAAAGCATTAAAATTTTGTTAAATTTTACCGCTTTAATGCTTCCAAATTGCAAATTTAATTTTTTATTTTTGTGAATATTATGAGTTTTTAACAAGTAACTCCAATTTTACACGTCATCCTCGTAATATTACCAGTTGTTATTGTAATTCAGGGGCGTATCCAGGATTTTATTTCGGTGGGGGCCCAACACTATTTTTCAACTTTTTTTCCACAAAAAATTTACATAACAGCACATGTTTTAGAACTTTTCTCGATCTTTTCTTTGAACTGAATGTAACACAATCAGATTCTTCATTTTTGTGCAAGTTTAAAACTGCTGGGGGAAAAAAAATTAAAATTTTTTTATATTTTAAAATTTTTTTGAAAGACTTAAGCCATTTTTTAAAGTGTAAATTGTATCAGATGCTGATACATTTTTACAAAGAAGACTATCAGAATCTGAAATTTTTTTTTAAGAAAAGTCTAAGATTCTTTGACAATTTCCAATAAAGAGAGTTTTTTTTTCTAAATCATATTTTTAATGGAAAACGTTTCTCCGAAAAAGTCACATTAGAAAATGATTCTATGAACATATTCATAAAATACTTTTGCAAAAGAAATGACTCCGGTTGTAAGACATTTTCCCATAATCTGAGGTATTTCAAGTTTTTCTCAGATTCTGAAACATTCTACACAAAAAGTTTTAGATTCTGAGAAAATCTTCGCTTTTTCTATAAGAAAAATTATTCACATTCTGAGACCTTTTTAAGAAGAAAACAGCATAAAAAAGTCTTAGATTCTAAAAACATTTTTCCTAAAGAAAAACTCTCGGAGTCTGAGAAATTTTTCCTCTAGAAAAAGTCTAAGATTCTTTGACATTTTTCCTATAGAAAAAGTCTCAGATTCTTAGATATTTTTCCCATAGAAAAAGTTTCTAATTCTGAGACATTTTTCCTATAGAAAGTTTAAAATTTTTATGGAATAAGTTCGTATAGAAAATGTCTCAGATTCTCAGACATTTTTTCTACATAAAATTTCTTAGATTCTGAGACATTTTTCCTATCGAAAAAGTCTCAGATGCTTAAACACTTTTCTATAGATCAAGTCTCAGATTGTAAGACATTTTGCCTATAGGAAATTGTCAGAATCTAAAACATTTTTCATATAGAAAAAGCCTCAAATTCTGAGACATTTTTCCTAAAGAAAAAGTCTCAGATTCTAAAATATTTTTCCCATAGAAAAATACTCAGATTCTGAGACATTATTCTTATAGAGAAATAGATTTTTACAACAGAAAAAGTCTCAGATTTTCAGCATTTCTCTATACAAAAAGTCTCAGCTTGTGTCTCTGAGACATTTTTCCTATATAAAAAATCTACGATTTTGAGATAATTTTTCTTAAGAAAAATTCGTTGATTCTGAAAAATTTTTCGTAAAAAAAAGTCTAAGATTCTGAGATATTTTCCTAGATTGTAAGAAAAATTCTCAGATTCAGAGACAATATTCCTAAAGAAAGTTCTCAGATTCTAAAACATTTTTTATATAAAAAAGCTTCAGATTCTAAGAATTTTTTTATAGAAATATCATAGATTTTGAGACATTTTCCAGATTTAGAGACATTATTTCTATAATAAGTTCTCAGATTCTGAAACATGTTTTATATAGGAAAGCCTCAGATTCTGAAACATTTTTCATACAGAAAAGCCTCAGATTCTGAGAATTTTTTTATAGAAAAGTCTTAGATTCTGCCACATTTTTCCTATAGAAAAAGTCTTAGATTCTGCGAAAAAGGCTAATATTTTAAAGCATTATTCCTATAAAAAAAGTCTTAGATTCTGAGACATTTTTTTTAAGGAATAGTCTCGTTCTGAGAAATTTTTCTCATAGACAAAGTCGCATTTTAAGGTTTGACTACATTTTACTTACAATTAGACCCATTTTTTGTGTACATAAAACTTCAGGTTCTAAGATATTTTTCATTAGAATCTTAAGTTGAAAAGTTTCAAATTCTAAGAAAAAATTTTCAGATTTTGAAATTTTTTTAACAGAAAAATTTTCAGTTTCAAAACATTTTTCTTAAAAAAATTTTAGATTCTTAAATGCTTTTCTATTTTTTTAAGAAGATTTATAATATTGTACACACAAAAAAAACTTCGATGTAATATTGCCTAAACTGGCAAAGGTATTTTATTTTTGTATGAAATAAAAAAAAATAGTTTTATTACCTATAAGCATGGGTAATATTTCACCTAAAAGCAAAGTTGTTTTTACCAATGCTAAATAGGAAACATCTTCGAAATTTTTTTGACATAATTTTTAATTTGAAATCATTCATTTAAATTATTTTTTTTTTTTTAAACATCAACAAATAACATAATTTAATACGCAAAAAATCTGCTAAAAAGGTAAATTATTTCTAAAAATTATAATTAGGTTTGGTATTGATAAATATTATTTTCAGATAACGTGTGCCTCCAAGTTAATCTGCCTGGACAAAAATATCTTTCATTAGAAGACCACTAAGACGTAGATGACAAATGCAATTTATAAACATTTCTAAAGAAAAGCCAACAATTACAACTAAATTACAAATGAACTCCACCGTGTTGGCTATGGTTTTGTTCAATTGCATCATACAATTTTCAAATGGTACGGAATACATAGGTTATGAAAAGTGTAAGTGGACCTTAAATCTTAATTTGGTATCTAGGCGTCTCATATTCTGAGGATCATGGAAAAAGTCTGAGATAATAAGACAAAGTTCTGATAGAAAAATATCAGCTTCTGAGACATTTTTCTTAAAAAAAGTCGCAGATTCCAAGACAATTACCTTAAAAAAAAGTCATACATTTTTCTTATAGAAAACGTCCCAAGTAGAAATTCATGACGGTTATAAAAATAAAGCGTCTTTAAAGCACTCTTAAGTAGAAATACATGACGGTTATAAAAATAAAGCGTTTTTAAAGCACTCTTAAGTAGAAATTCATGACGGTAGTAAGAAAAAGCGTTTTCAAAACACCCCTAATTATAAATTCATGATGGTTATAAAATAAAATCAAAAATAACTCAATTTTAAAGCATAACTTCATAACGCTTTTCGAACGATTCGTAAAAGCGTTTTGAGAATAGTTTTTAACCAAACCTATGATTTTTTTTTTTTTAATTTTTATTTTACACAACTTGTAAAATATGGTTTTAAACGACTAAGAGCGTTTTCAAATACAGGTTTTGCAGTACCCCAAGTAGAAATTCATGACGGTAATAAAAATAAAGCGTCTTTAAAGCACTCATGACGGTAATAAGAAAAAGCGTTTTCAAAACACCCCCAAGTAGAAATTCATGATGGTTATAAAATAAAATCAAGAATTATCAAAAATAACACAATTTTAAAGCATTACTTCATAACGCTTTTCGAACGATTCGTAAAAGCGTTTTGAGAATACTTTTTAACCAAACCTATGACTTTTTTAAAATAATTTTTATTTTACACAACCTGTAAAATATGGCTTTAAACGACTTAAAGCGTTTTCAAATACCGTTTTTGCAGTACTTTGCAATTTATGATTTTTCAAAAAAAACATGCATTTTATTCTTTTAAATAAGCTAAAGTATTACAATCATTTATGTAAACGAGTTATAGCATTTTTTTTTTAATTTAGAAATATCACCCTTAACTTCTGCTATATTAAGGTTTCTTTCAATTACAATTTTCACTAAAAATTTTATTTCAATGCCATTCAAAAAATAAGTACTGTCAGAATTGTTTTTGGCTTGATTTGAGCAAACAAATCGGGTTTGCTATCATAATTTTCCCATTACAAAGTATTTTCAACATTATATAGTCCTATATCTATTGATGAAATTGGGTTATACATTTTTTTCATTTCATTGAATATATTGCCTTTCAAAAAAATACTATTAGATTTGTGTTTGGATCACTTTGTGATAAAAATTTGATTTACAATCGTAGTTTTTGCATTTCAAAGTGGCATTTCAGGATGTGAGGCAGCCGTAAGAAAACACCAATTTTGTTGCACTGGATTCCATTATATTCTTAAAGAGTGTGTGTTTTTTATGGCGATTTATTTTAAGAATTTGTATGAAGCATTAACAATTGATTTTAAGAAACTGGTTTCAAAATTGAAGTCAGAAAACTGAGATATTGGAGCTTCCATATAAGCTACATACATTACTGCGATGTGAATAAGTTTGTGAAAATTCATTGTTGCTAATCATTTTCATAAAATTGTCTTCGCATAAACCGCATTTGAAGTATCTATTTTGCTGGATGGGAAAAATACGACAAAGTTTATAAAGAATTTTAAGTGCAAGTACTGCTTAAATTCCACTACATTTTTAAAATAATTGCTCAACCATATTACAAAAATATCAAATTTTCCAATTTTCAATATCCATTAAATCGAAAGATTTCCTCTGAAACTCTAAAGTTATGTCATCAGATATGTTATTAAAATTTTGTTGCAATATTACAACATTTTCTTGCGAAATAAAAGAAAAAAACTTTTTTAAAACTAATTTTTGCAGCAATTTCTTGCTTATACCAAGATACAACATACTATCTCGTCCAGTACGATAAAGTTTACAAAAATTTTAAAATTGCTATATTTTTTGCTTTTTTACCGCTTTAAAAACGCTATAACGAAGCGTTCTCAAATCACTATTACAAATGTCTTTAAAAACGCTTTAAATAAACCGTTTAACGGTGTTATCATTAGGATTATCTGAAAGCGCTCTGAGGATGGTTTTCCGTATGGTCTGAAAGCATTCGTACTACCATGCAGAGCGCTTTAAAAGCGTTTTTACGGTTGTATTTTTCTACCTGGGGTCTCTTAAGGTATGAACAGAACAAGCCCGGCACGACTTTTTCCATACGATTTGACAGTTAAAAACCGTGACCGGCACGGCAAAAAATTAAAACTTATTTTATTTGTTCTCCGGGTTCTCTCATTCTCCCTTCCTCTCACACTCCAGGGTTGCCGCATTTTCACAACAAATTTTTATATTTTCATTCACAATGGTGTAACGAACGTACAGTAGTGCCAACTTAACCACATTGACTATGTGGTTAGCGATTTTTTTCCGTAAAATTACGCTTATTTTATTAAAAGTTAGCACCACTGAACAAACAAATGACATTTTTTGCCGTCGCCGTCCCCCGTCATTGTTTTGGGCCTATTTTCTCCGGCAACGGCAACCGTCCCCCGTGCCGTGCTTGTTCTGTTTCTACCATTACTCTTCAAGAAAAATTGTCAGATTTTGAGACAGTTTTCCTAAAGAAAAATTCTCATACTCTGGGACAATTTCTTAATACAAAAAGTATATCTTTTAGAGTTTCTTATAGAAAAAGTATCCAGGGTTGTCAGATTTTTTTTACGGTCATCGCCAAATCGGATGTCAAAAATCGCCAGATATCGCCAAAACTCAATTTTTTCAGTTTTTGTTAAAAAAAATAACTAATTTTATTTAAAAAAAATATATTTTGTTTTCTTTACAATGGCTAGAAAATAATAATACTCAAAAATCGCCAAAATCCTAGAAAAATACATAAAAATCGCCAAAAGTAAATTTTTTTAGTTTTTGTATTTTTTTACTTCAATCGGTAATTTATAAATTTTGCTAATTACTTCTAAAATCTGTCTATAAGCAATAAATTTCACTCAAAATCATTTATGCTTGTTTTATGCACTAATGCAAAAACCCCAATCGTTCCATGATAATCGGTCTTGAATATTTCTTAATTTTCTTATCGCTATTTTTACTCAACAACAGTTTACAACAGTGTAAAATTGGAGAAAAAAAGTAATTAATTTTTTTGTGATTCGCGTATTATAGTTTTTGACTCTCCTGGACACTGGACAAATTTTCCAAATTGTTTTTGTTTTGTTTTAATTCATAAAGAGCCACTTAGACGAGCAGACTTGTAGAAAGCCTGACGAAAATGTTAAAAAAGTTTTAACTGTCTAAGCGCAGCAAACGTAAATAAAATTTGATAATTTGAAATAATGGCTCTACTAATCTTTGAAAATATTCAGGAAATAATTTGACAAAATCGCCAAAGAAATCGCCAATCATTTTGAAAATCGCCAAAAAATCGCCACGTCGCCAAATCGAAAAACTCGCCGCCAAACACATTTCAAAATCGCCACGTTTGGCGAGAAATCGCCATATCTGACAGCCCTGAAAGTATCACATTAATTTTTTTTATAGAAAAAGTTTAAGATGTTGAAATATTTTCTTACAGAAAAAGTATCAGATTTTGAGATATTTTTCATACAGAAAAAGTCTAAGATTATAGGAATTTTTTTTTAGAAAAAGCTTCAAATGTTAAGGCATTTTTCTTATACAAAAAGTTTCAGATCTTGAGATCTCAGATTCTGGAACGTGAGACATTTTTCTTAAAGAAAAATTCTAAGATTTTAAGACATTTTTCTTATAGAAAAATTCTTAAATTCTGAGACATTTTGTTTATAGAAAAATTTTCAGATTCTGAAACATTTGTCTTATAGAAAAATTCTCAGATTCAGAGACATTTGTTTTATAGAAAAAGTCTAGATTTTGAGATATTTTTTTATAGAAAAAAAATCTCAGAATCTGAGACTCCCAGAATATAAGACATTTTTGCTTTAGAAAACCTCTCTGAATCTGAGTCATTTTTTCTATAGAAAAAGTCTCAGAATCTGAAATATTTTTTCTATAGAAAAAGTCTCAGAATCTCAGAATTTTTTTTTTATAGAAAAAGTCTCAGAATCTGAGAATTTTTTTTATAAAAAAAGACTTAGGTTCTGAGACTTTTTTTCTATAGAAAAAGTCATAGACTCTGATACATATTTTCTATAGAAAAAGTCTTAGATTCTGAGACATTTTATCTGTAGAAGTCTAAGATTCTGAAGAATTTTTTGTAAAGAAATAGTATCAGATTCTGAGACATTTTTTCTATAGAAAAATGTCTCAGAATCTGATTCTTTTTCTTTAGAAAAAATTTCTCTAAATCTATTACCTTTTATATAGAAAAAATGTCTTAGAATCTGAGACTTCTTCTATACAAAAAATGTCTCCGAATCTGAGACTTCTTCTATAGAAAAAGTGTCTCAGAATCTGAGGCTATTTCTATAGAAAAAATGTCTCAAATTCTGTAACCTTTTCTATAGAAGAAATGCCTCAGAATGTGAGACTTTTTCTATAGAAAAAAAAAAAAATCCGAATCTGAGACTTTTTCTATTGAAAAATTGTCCCAGAATCTGAGAATTTTTCTATATCAAAGAGTCTATTTGTCAGTCTTTTTTCTATAGAAAAAGTCTCAGATTCTGAGACAATTTTTCTATAGAAAAAGTCTCAGATTCTGAGACAATTTTTCTATAGAAAAAGTCTCAGATTCTGAGACAATTTTTCTATAGAAAAAGTCTCAGATTCTGAGACAATTTTTCTATAGAAAAAGTCTCAGATTCTGAGACAATTTTTCTATAGAAAAAGTCTCAGATTCTGAGACAATTTTTCTATAGAAAAAGTCTCAGACTCTGAGACAATTTTTCTATAGAAAAAGTCTCAGATTCTGAGACAATTTTTCTATAGAAAAAGTCTCAGATTCTGAGACAATTTTTCTATAGAAAAAGTCTCAGATTCTGAGACAATTTTTCTATAGAAAAAGTCTCAGATTCTGAGACAATTTTTCTATAGAAAAAGTCTCAGATTCTGAGACAATTTTTCTATAGAAAAAGTCTCAGATTCTGAGACAATTTTTCTATAGAAAAAGTCTCAGATTCTGAGACAATTTTTCTATAGAAAAAGTCTCAGATTCTGAGACAATTTTTCTATAGAAAAAGTCTCAGATTCTGAGACAATTTTTCTATAGAAAAAGTCTCAGATTCTGAGACAATTTTTCTATAGAAAAAGTCTCAGATTCTGAGACAATTTTTCTATAGAAAAAGTCTCAGATTCTGAGACAATTTTTCTATAGAAAAAGTCTCAGATTCTGAGACAATTTTTCTATAGAAAAAGTCTCAGATTCTGAGACAATTTTTCTATAGAAAAAGTCTCAGATTCTGAGACAATTTTTCTATAGAAAAAGTCTCAGATTCTGAGACAATTTTTCTATAGAAAAAGTCTCAGATTCTGAGACAATTTTTCTATAGAAAAAGTCTCAGATTCTGAGACAATTTTTCTATAGAAAAAGTCTCAGACTCTGAGACAATTTTTCTATAGAAAAAGTCTCAGATTCTGAGACAATTTTTCTATAGAAAAAGTCTCAGATTCTGAGACAATTTTTCTATAGAAAAAGTCTCAGATTCTGAGACAATTTTTCTATAGAAAAAGTCTCAGATTCTGAGACAATTTTTCTATAGAAAAAGTCTCAGATTCTGAGACAATTTTTCTATAGAAAAAGTCTCAGATTCTGAGACAATTTTTCTATAGAAAAAGTCTCAGATTCTGAGACAATTTTTCTATAGAAAAAGTCTCAGATTCTGAGACAATTTTTCTATAGAAAAAGTCTCAGATTCTGAGACAATTTTTCTATAGAAAAAGTCTCAGATTCTGAGACAATTTTTCTATAGAAAAAGTCTCAGATTCTGAGACAATTTTTCTATAGAAAAAGTCTCAGATTCTGAGACAATTTTTCTATAGAAAAAGTCTCAGATTCTGAGACAATTTTTCTATAGAAAAAGTCTCAGATTCTGAGACAATTTTTCTATAGAAAAAGTCTCAGATTCTGAGACAATTTTTCTATAGAAAAAGTCTCAGATTCTGAGACAATTTTTCTATAGAAAAAGTCTCAGATTCTGAGACAATTTTTCTATAGAAAAAGTCTCAGATTCTGAGACAATTTTTCTATAGAAAAAGTCTCAGATTCTGAGACAATTTTTCTATAGAAAAAGTCTCAGATTCTGAGACAATTTTTCTATAGAAAAAGTCTCAGATTCTGAGACAATTTTTCTATAGAAAAAGTCTCAGATTCTGAGACAATTTTTCTATAGAAAAAGTCTCAGATTCTGAGACAATTTTTCTATAGAAAAAGTCTCAGATTCTGAGACAATTTTTCTATAGAAAAAGTCTCAGATTCTGAGACAATTTTTCTATAGAAAAAGTCTCAGATTCTGAGACAATTTTTCTATAGAAAAAGTCTCAGATTCTGAGACAATTTTTCTATAGAAAAAGTCTCAGATTCTGAGACAATTTTTCTATAGAAAAAGTCTCAGATTCTGAGACATTTTTTCTCTAGAAAAAGTCTCAGATTCTGAGACAATTTTTCTATAGAAAAAGTCTCAGATTCTGAGACAATTTTTCTATAGAAAAAGTCTCAGATTCTGAGACAATTTTTCTATAGAAAAAGTCTCAGATTCTGAGACAATTTTTCTATAGAAAAAGTCTCAGATTCTGAGACAATTTTTCTATAGAAAAAGTCTCAGATTCTGAGACAATTTTTCTATAGAAAAAGTCTCAGATTCTGAGACAATTTTTCTATAGAAAAAGTCTCAGATTCTGAGACAATTTTTCTATAGAAAAAGTCTCAGATTCTGAGACAATTTTTCTATAGAAAAAGTCTCAGATTCTGAGACAATTTTTCTATAGAAAAAGTCTCAGATTCTGAGACAATTTTTCTATAGAAAAAGTCTCAGATTCTGAGACAATTTTTCTATAGAAAAAGTCTCAGATTCTGAGACAATTTTTCTATAGAAAAAGTCTCAGATTCTGAGACAATTTTTCTATAGAAAAAGTCTCAGATTCTGAGACAATTTTTCTATAGAAAAAGTCTCAGATTCTGAGACAATTTTTCTATAGAAAAAGTCTCAGATTCTGAGACAATTTTTCTATAGAAAAAGTCTCAGATTCTGAGACAATTTTTCTATAGAAAAAGTCTCAGATTCTGAGACAATTTTTCTATAGAAAAAGTCTCAGATTCTGAGACAATTTTTCTATAGAAAAAGTCTCAGATTCTGAGACAATTTTTCTATAGAAAAAGTCTCAGATTCTGAGACAATTTTTCTATAGAAAAAGTCTCAGATTCTGAGACAATTTTTCTATAGAAAAAGTCTCAGATTCTGAGACAATTTTTCTATAGAAAAAGTCTCAGATTCTGAGACAATTTTTCTATAGAAAAAGTCTCAGATTCTGAGACAATTTTTCTATAGAAAAAGTCTCAGATTCTGAGACAATTTTTCTATAGAAAAAGTCTCAGATTCTGAGACAATTTTTCTATAGAAAAAGTCTCAGATTCTGAGACAATTTTTCTATAGAAAAAGTCTCAGATTCTGAGACAATTTTTCTATAGAAAAAGTCTCAGATTCTGAGACAATTTTTCTCAGATTCTGAGACAATTTTTCTATAGAAAAAGTCTCAGATTCTGAGACAATTTTTCTATAGAAAAAGTCTCAGATTCTGAGACAATTTTTCTATAGAAAAAGTCTCAGATTCTGAGACAATTTTTCTATAGAAAAAGTCTCAGATTCTGAGACAATTTTTCTATAGAAGAAGTCTCAGATTCTGAGACAATTTTTCTATTGAAAAAGTCTCAGATTCTGAGACAATTTTTCTATAGAAAAAGTCTCAGATTCTGAGACAATTTTGATATAGAAAAAGTCTCAGATTCTGAGACAATTTTGATATACAAAAAGTCTCAGATTCTGAGACAATTTTGATATAGAAAAAGTCTCAGATTCTGAGACAATTTTGATATAGAAAAAGTCTCAGATTCTGAGACAATTTTTCTATAGAAAAAGTCTCAGATTCTGTGACAATTTTGATATAGAAAAAGTCTCAGATTCTGAGACAATTTTGATATAGAAAAAGTCACAGATTCTGAGACAATTTTTCTAAAGAAAAAGTCTCAGATTATAATATATTTTTTCCGTGAAAAAAGTTTCAGATTCTGAGACATTTTTTGTATAAAAAAAGTCACAGATTCTGAGGCATTTTTTCTATAGAAAAAGTCTCAGATTCTGAGATATTTTTTCTGTAGAAAAAGTTTCAGATTCTGAGACATTTTATCTATAGAAAAATTCTCAGACTCTGAGAAATTTTTTCTATAGAAGAAGTCTCAGATTCATTTTTTCTCTCGTATGATTAAAATATTAATAAAGTAAATATGATTTTTATATTCCAGGTGGATTTGGATTTTGGCTACATTTTTCTTATAAGTGGAATAGCTTGAATCAAGAAAATCAATTTTGACTTTACAGTTTGGAGCACCCTAATGTATCTCATCATTTTTTATATTTTTTTAATAAATATATAAATTAAAAAAAAAATCTCTTTTTATTTAGCCGTTTATGGGTTAATTAAATTAAATAAAATACCAATTTAAAAATGAATATCTGCTTAGGCTCCGTTTGTAAATTTCCAAAATTTTCAAGGAGTATTACCAAAAATTAAAGGTAATTTTTCGAACATAGAAATTTGATAGGAATTTCCTATTATTTTTGTAATTGTGCCTAAAATTTTAGCAACTGCCATGTTGCCTTAGAACTTAGCTGATATTATACTACAATTTTAGGAAATATTACCTCGATTTTTTTTTGTGTGTACTTGTTATACTGTATACGCCACTGTTGTAATTTAAGACACTTTTTAAAGGGGGGTTTAGTTTTTTGAAGTGATTTTTATTTTTACAGAGCAATAAGTAAAATTACAAATGAAATTTAGTATTTTGGTTACGAGAAAAAAAGAAAGTATTTTTCTAAAATTCGTATTTTAACAAAAAAACTGTTTATTATCTGTAAAATAGAGATTACAAAGTAAAAAGTAAAATTACAGATAAAATTTTGTTTTTTGGTCACAAGAAAATACAAAGTATTTTCTTAAAATCTGTATTTCGTCAGATAACTTTGTCAAATATTTGTCGAACTGAGATTACAGTCATTTTACAGAGTATTTAACAGAGTAATTATTTTGAGTGTACATTCAACATAACCTAAAAATACAAAATGCTTTAATTCGGTTGCTGGTTGGCATATGTGAATGAACATTAAATAGTATTTAAACAAGTACGAACATACTTTTTGACAAAAAAAAAGAAAAAAAATCGCAGATTTAATTTTTTTATTCGCGAAAAATTTTTTTCAAAAAAATAATTTTTTTTTCAAAAGTAATTTCCTTTTAAATAAAGTTTTTTGCAATAAACTTTTTGTCTTTAAAAATTTATCATGAATTTTCCTAAAATTTAGTAAAATTTAACTAAAAAATGAGAAATTTTCTTAACTATGAGGAAAAAATTTTAGTTCATTTACTTAAAAGTAGTTCATAGTTTTCTTTAGTTGGAATTTTTAAATATTAAGAAAAAAATTCTTACTGCCAAAGAAATTTCTACAAATCTAAGAAACGTATCTTTATTTTTAAGACATATTTGTTAAAAAACAATTTAGTTCAAGTTTAGTGAAAATTTACTAAAAAAAAACATCATCGTATTTCTCTTCTTTGAATTGAGGAAGTGTTTTTCTTAGAATTTAGTTAATAACTTCTGAGAATTTAGTATATAACTTCTTAGAATTTAGTTAAAAATTCAAAATGGCGATATCTCTAAAACTAAGCGAGATAGAGCGAAACGGATGAAATTTTCAAAAGAAAGACAACAGACAAAATGTGGAATAGCCTAGCTCTGCATATCTGTCAGGGTCTCAATGGGCAAAATCGGATCCCAGAAGAAGTTCAAAATCGCAAGGGGAAGGTGCCCTCTAACGTTTGTGAAATCTCTTCGTTTTCTTCTCTTATTCTACCTCTTTGTCCACAAACTCGAATGCAGTAGCAGACATGCTAGTAAAAAAGTCTGTGTGTTAATTCCCACTAACCTGTAAATGACTGACTGTGATCACCTTAAATAGTTCTCCGTGATGTTATCCACAGTAGTTATTGTTGCCATGAAAACACAATGTGCTAACTTTGCATTTCCCTTTTTAGAAATGCATAATTCTCTATCATAATATCCAGAATATAGTTTTTCTTTCAACTCGTAGCCACTTGTAGCTATCAAAAGCAACAGCAGGTTATTTTCTGTTGTTGCACCTGTTTCATTAGACGAGAGAAAAAGGGATGATTGGACGGAAGGCAAGTGTTTACTTGAATATTAACACTACATTCTCAGCCCTGTGAAAGGTCGCAACGGCAACCCTCTTCTTATATTAATTACAAACATGCAACGAAACACATTGACTTTTTAATGAGTTGCACATAAGGTTAACTAACCTAATACGATAACTCAACTCGAGAGCCACGCTAGATCGACTATTGTCAGGAGATCTAAGAACTTTTCAATTGGAAAAATAGAATCATCCCAGCAAAACTTTGGTAATGGGTGGTTAATATGCAACACATTACCAGGTAATGTATATCCCTTATTTGTAGCATAATTTTAAGATGTCTTAGCTCAGCTTGTTTCTCTGAGACATTTTTCCTATACACAAAATCTTAGATTTTGAGATAATTTTCCTTAAGAAAAACTAATTGATTCTGAGACATTTTTCGTAAAAAAAAAGTATAAGATTCTGAGACATTTTCCTAGATTGTAAGAAAAATTCAGAGAAATTATTCCTATAGAAAGTTTTCAGATTATTAAACATTTTTCATATAGAAAAGGCTCAGATTCTAAGAATTTTTTATAGAAAAAATCTCAGATTTTGAGACATTTTTCAGATTCAGAGACATTATTCCTATAGAAAGTTCTCAGATTCTGAAATATTTTTCATATAGAAAAGTCTCAGGTTCTGAGAATTTTTTAAAGAAAAAGTCTCAGATTCTGAGACATTTTTCCTTTAGAAAAAGTCTTAGATTCTGAGAAAAAGGCCAATATTTTAAGACATTATTCCTATAGAAAAAGTCTTAGATTCTCAGACATTTTTCTTATAAAAACTTTTAGATTTTGAGACATTTTTTAGAAAAGTGTTAGATTCTGAGACATTTTTTTTTTAAGAAATAGTCTTGTTCTGAGACATTTTTCTAAAAGACAAAGTCGCATTTTAAGATCTGACTACATTTTACTTAAATTTAGGTCCGTTTTTTGTGTACTGAAAACTTCAGGTTGTAAGATATTTTTTCATTAGAATCTTAAGTTAAAAAGTTTCAAATTCTAAGAAAAAATTTTCAGATTTTGAGATTTTTTTAACAGAAAAATTTTCAGTTTCAAAACATTTTTCTTCAAAAAATTTTAGATTCTTCTTGTTTTTTATTTTTTTTAAGAAGTTTTTAAAAATTGTTCTTGTTATTTTATACCAAATACTGAAATTTGTGAAATCATTTCGGGGGGGGCCCGGGCCCCCCCCCCTGTATACGCCACTGTCTTTATCTGAATTTAGTTAATTGCGAATTTAAAAATGCACATTTTTCGCATGGTTTTTTTAAAGTGCAGATTTTTCTGCTGATTTGGGCAGACCCATATTGCAGATCAAATAAACACGTAAAAAATAAAAAATTTATTTGTTGAATTATAATATTGCGTGAATATTTTAATTAATTTCTGAGTAAACTAATTGTATTAAATACTACTATATAATAATGTGTTGAAAATGTACTTAATTTAACAGTTCTTTTAATTTTTTTAAATAAATTTTTTATTTGTTTTTAACAAATTTGTGACTTTTAAACCTTTTGGGTAAATTTTTTTCATAATACCGGTACGTACCGGTATCGATGTTTCAATAACGGTTTATCGTTACCGAAATAATCGAAAATACCGTTACATTTACCGTTACCGATATAAAAAATATGTAATTCCAATACCGTTACCAATACCATTATTCGTTTTGGTTGCCAACCCTGGTTTAAACTATACAATCACTTGAGTAAATTTAATATAATATGGAGTTCACACTAGCGACCTTAAACAAGTTGTTCAACAAAACACCAGTAGCAGAATAAAAACGTAATGGACACAGAACAAAGACTTTTTTAAACATCTCACTCTTGAACACTTCAAAACAGCAAGTGTGAACGCCGCATAACGTTACTTTTTCACTACTTGTAACACCTTATATACTATTATGTTCTCTAATTAAAGTGAAAATATTTCGCATCGAAAAATATGAAACAAAAACTCCACCGTTTCTCGAAGATAGCTGTCAAAAAAGTAATCAAAGTGAGAAAATAGTAACAAACAAAAAAAAAAAACAAGGAGCAATTCAAAATTTTGCTTACGGATCATTTAAAAGCAATAAAATCAATATAAAACAAGTAAGAAAATTATAGTCGGTCAAGACCGACCATATAATACCCTACACCAGAGTTTCCCGGAAAATGGGTCCCATGGACCGATTAGATCTATATGTTGTCAAATCTTTAATAAGTGTAAAAAACACTCACAATTCAAATTTGAGTGAAATAGGCTTCTGTTTGTTGAAAATAAACCGCTTTAACTGAATATCGGGCTAAATTTTCACAAGAGGCCTGAGTCCAAAACTGGTCCGATGATTATCAGGTTTGATAAGGTTATTTAAGTACGCATTTAACATACACAAACAAAATTTTAATTAAATATTTTCTATTTTCATGAAATTTGAGACATTTGTGTGAAAATCGGGAAGGTGGTTTGTATGGGGGCTACAAGAAGAACTGGTCCGATTTCTTTGAAATTCGGAATGGTGATTTGTGAAGACAAAACATGTTTACCTTCCAAATTTCAGAAAGATACATGTTATAATATGGTTATTAGAGTCATTTGAGCCAAAACTAAAGAGGACCTTTGTATGGGGGCTAGGTCCAAATATGGACCGATTTTTTCCAATTTCAATAAGCTTCGTCCTTGGGCCAAGAGAGGCTTAAGTTTCAAATTTCAAGTCAATTGATTAAAAATTGCGACCTGTATCGTGTTTACACCGATTACATGGACAGACAGACGGACAGACGGACGGACGGACGGACATCGCTAAATCGACTCAAAAAGTGATTCTGAGTCGATCGGTATACTTAAAGGTGGGTCTAGGACCAATATTTCGGGTAGTTACAAACATCAGCACAAACTCATTATACCCTGTACCACAGAGTGGTGTAGGGTATAAAAATTAAAATAATTAGGGAATTCACATGGGTATCGTTGTATGTCCTATCCAGGCGCGGATCCAGCTCTTGGGTTTGGGGGGGAAATTTTTTTTTTTTCTCAAATTTTTTTTTTTGCAGGGATTTTTTACTGTTAAACTCTTATTTATTATGATTTTTTCTAAAGAAACATTTTCAAATGTTAAAAATTTATTTCTATAATAAAAAACACTTTAATGTTTGATATTTTGAAAAATGTATCTTCACGAAATTTTCAGGTTCTAAAGCATTTTTCTGACAGCAAAAGACCCAGATTCTAACATAATTTTCTAATAGAAATTTAATGACTCTATGACGTTATTCAAATAGAAAATTTCAGGTGTTCTGATACAGAAAAGCTTTTAAAATTTATACAAAAATATTTTAAGTAGGTTTATTCTAGCTCGAGTTCATTATTTCTTTTACTTATTAAAGCTATGATATTCTCATAGAATAATTTTCAAAAAATTATTCTATGAGAATATCAAAGTTTAAATAAGTAAAGGAAATAATGACCTCGATCTAAAATAAATCTACTAAAAATATAATATTTTAATGTTAGAATGTAACTATTTTTGTTTTTGAATAAAAATTAATCAGAATTTATACAAAAATTTTTAAATTCTGATACACCTTCAAAATTCTCAGATACTTATGCAATTCTCACACCAAAAACTTCTATATTTAGAAAAAATTTCGTAAAGAAAAATTCTCAGATTTAGTGAGTGTTTTTCCCATTGAAAATTTCTTAGGTTCTGAAATATTAAATTTTTTTTCTATTCTATTTTTCTTCAGAAAAGGTTTAAGATACCGAAAAGATCTTTTTGCAACAAAATTTTTAGGGTTTGAAAAAATATTCAGTAGAAAGTACCTGAGATTAGAAAAATTAAAGACTTTAATGCTTTTTAAAATTTTTGGAAGCAATTTTCTAGATTCTGAGACATTTTTCTATTTAAAAAATTTTGTTTCTGAGAAACTTTTCCCTAGAAAAAGTCTAAGATAGTCAAGCATTTTCTAAGAAATATTTTCATAAGAGAGTCTAAGAAATTTTTTCCTAAAAAAATGTTTTATTTTCTGAGTCATTTTTCCCATAGAAAAAGTCTCAGGGTCTGAGTCTCCAAAATTTTTCCTACAAAAAAAGCCTTAAATTCTGAGTAATTTTTCAAACAAAAAAAAAATCTGAAGACCTTTTTTTAACTTCTGTGATATTTTTCTAAAATTCTCAGAATATTTTTTCTAAAATTCTCAGAGTCTAAGGCATTTTTTATAGAAAAAGACTTGGATTCTGAGTTATTTTTCCGATCGAAAAAGTCCAAATTCTCAGATTTTTCCTATAAAAAAACTCTCAGATTTTTCCTATAGAAAAACTGTTAGATTTTTCATATAAAAATTGTCAAAATGATCAGATTTTTCCTATAAAAAACTTCCAAGAAAAATTCTCAACTTTTTTCTATAAATTCCGAAATTATTCATTTAGAAAAATTTTAAAATTGTTCGTCTAGAAAAATTACCAAATATTTCGTCTAGAAAAACTTTTGTATATTTTATAAAGGAAAGTTGAAATTTTTTTAGACTTTTATCACATAGAAAAATTCGAACATTCAGAAACATTTAAGGATTCTTAGACATTTTTTATAGAAGAATTTCTATAAAAAAATTTCTCCTATAGAACAATTCCGATAGAAAACTTTTATTGATTTTCCTATAGAAAAATTCTCAATTTTTTTTTTTTTCTAAAAGAAATTCTCCAATTTTTTCATATAGAAAAATTTGTACATTCCGCATCATTTTTCCTCTAGAAATATTTTAAGATTCTTTAAAATTTTTCAGAGAACATTTTTTTTCAGATCCTTTTTCATAGAATTTTTTTCAGATTATTTCCTTTTCACTCTCCTTTTTCCCTTTTCTTTTCTTCTCTTTCTTTTCTTTTCTTTTCTTTCCTTTCTTTTTTCCCTTTTTTTTCTTTCGAAGTCGGTTTGGGGGGGGGGGGGGGGGGGAATTTCCATTTCCCCCCCCCCCGTGGATCCGCGCCTGGTCCTATCTAAAAACAGGGTTGGTTAAACTTTAAATTAATAACACGACACGTACACGATATGTACACAAGAAGAGAATCTGAGAGAAAATTATCAAATGAGCGATAAATAATTTTTATACAACAAATACGATACCCATGTGAATTCCCTAAATATACTGTTAATAATAATATATAGTATTGTATAAAATGTAAAAATGCTAACAGCATTTTTGTACAACAAAGCTTCAGAAACAGTAAAATGTGAAGTAAGTTTTTGTGCCGATTTACAACGTTTATGTTTCATTTCACATGTTTCATACCAAAATCCCGCTTTTCATTCAAAAGCAGTTGGTCAGGTTAAGCATACCAGTATGTTTAACCTAACCAACTGCTTTTGACTGAAAAGCGGGATTTTGGTCAAAAAAGCTGGATTTTTGTATACCTTCCCCTAAGTAATAGAGGATATACATTAGGCTGGTTCATATATGGTACTTTTTTTTTTTGATTTTTGAATGGGCAACCCGGAAAATATATTAAGCAGCGTCAAAAAATAACACGTGATTTTTTTCAGATGTTTTCATTAAGGTTTAGGGGTCTCTACCGGGCCTCAAACTTTGGGTCTTAAAATTTTTTTTTTTTTTCTCACAATCAAAAAAAAATTTAATTTTTTTTTTATTTTTTTTTATAATTTAGCTTGATTAGCTTATTAACGACAAAAAGTTTCATTTGGTCGGATAAGTATTTCAGTTCCAAAAGTGACCACGAAAAAAAATTGGATGATTAGGGTCTTACTCTAAAAATGTTTCAAACATTTTTTTGTTTAGTTAGGTCGTGGTAATACATTCTCTATAAAAAATTTTACTTGATTTGAAATATCAAAGAAATGGCAAAGAATTCCTAAAGGATATTAAAAAAAAACTAATGAAAAAAATTTTAGATTTTTTTGTAATGTTTACTATATTTTTTTTGTATTACATAATCTATTCAAGTAAAATTATAATTAAAAATACAAAAGAAAAAAAAAATCGAAAATTTTTTTCATTGCTTTTTTTTTTTTTGAAAATATCAATTTTTGGTTTTTGCCGCAAATGAACGTTGTTTAGCAACAAATAAAAAATTTTAAGCAGAATATGTTATAAATACCAACTAAAACCCTATTACGTAAGCTTATAAATAGGGTTCGGACATTTATGCAGTTGAAATCGCGTTTTATGCGCATAAAACATGCACCAAAAGAAGGAAAATATGCGCTAAAAATGTAAGAAATATGTACCTAAAAATTTTTTTAAAACATTTATTAATGATAAAAAATAAAAATAACAAGTACACAGAAAATAATATCGTAACTTTTTTTTTTAATTAAAAATGGATTTGATATTAAATTTAACTTCAATTAAACATTTTAATTGATTCAATTAATGTTTTAATTGAATTCTTCACTTTACTCAAAACAAAAATAAAATAAACAAACGAAACCGGTTTTGTATGCATTAGTGTTAGTAGCCAATGAAAAAATAAAAATGCAAAAAACAACAAAAAAAACTTTTGAACTATTGTTTTGTATATTTTGGTGGTAGCAGTCAATGAATACATAAAACGCAACAAAAAAATTTAGTTTCATTGTTTTCTTTAAGGCGAGTGGTCGTTGCGGATAAAGTGTTTTGCGTACGTGTACAGTTGAAACAAAAAAAAATATGAGGCATTTGCCTTGTGTTTTGCACATTGAAATATAATACAATTTTTTTTTGTTTCAACTTTACTAAAGCGACAAAAATGCATGCAATAACAAGATTTAAAAATAAAAATGTAGTTTTAAATAGTTATTGATATTTTAAAATACTACTATAATGTTTCTATGCAAAACTATTCCAACTGTTTATATTTAATAAAGAATAAAAGTTTCTTAATAATATAAAACAAAAAATTCTATGTTTATTTATTTTAGGGCATTTTTTAAAGTTTAACATTTAAAATTAAATTGAGTTTTGGTCTTTTTTCAATTAAGCATTTTATGTGAATCAATAAATCTATATTATTGATTTTCAATTTTATATTAAATTTTTTAGTTTATTTAATTACAATTTTAATTGGTTTTACATTTTATTTTCAATTAAAACTTTAATTGATTCAATTAACAATTTAATTAAGTTATAAAACTATTTTCAAACAAAATGAGTAATTAATATGCGCATTTTCGTGATACGTCCGAAATCAATTAATTTTTTAATTGAATCAACGAATTTCGTAATTGAAATTCATTTTTATTTTTTTCTGTGTACAACAAAAAAGAACATTAAAATCGTAAAAATGCAGTCTAATAATGGAAAATTAGATACAATAAACTAGTGCCCCCCATTTTCCGGTTCTCGGTATTCCCGGGAATACCGGTATTCCCGGTTTTGGTACCGGTTTCCCGTTTCTAGATATATATGGGGCATTCCATGTGAAATCGGACACTTTGAAAAATTTTTTTTTTAGATTTTCCCAATTTGTTTACAGTTTTTAGTACCCTTCGAAAACTCCTTCGTGGTAAATTTTCAGATTTTTTTGATGACCCGTTCAAAAGATATCGAATTTTTAAAAATTGGTAGTTTGTTCCTTTATTCAAACTTCTTTTAATCATAACTTCTTCAATAATGGTCCAAATTTCAAATTTTTTTTTCAAAATTTTTGTTTTTTTAAGTACTTTCTAAAAAAAAATCCCAAAAAATTCTTAAAAGCGCTCTAGTATGCGATTTTTAAGTTTTAAAATTTAAATCTCATTTTTGAAAATGTTTGTACTCTTCGATTTTTTTGAAATTTTTTTGTGTAAAACTTCTATCAATTCTACAAATTTTTTGCCCAGGTAGATCGTGGGATAACGATTATTACTATTTTTTAAAATTTTTTGAAAAAATTTTATTGTAATTTTCCAATCTTAAAATCATTTCTACTGCTCCAATCGTGCGTCATAGAGGGGTCCTGTATAAGACCGACCCCCATTAATTTTTACGTCTTAACATTTCTTTGGAACAAACTAATACCCTATCTCCAATTTCTAAGGGGGCTTCCACACAAAACGACATTTTTTAAAATTTGTTCCAACCGCTCTAACTGCCCTAATAGTGCCCTTAGAGCAACAAAATGTATGACCGACCCACAATATTTTTTTAGTCCAAACATTTTTTCTGAACACACCTACCCTCTATCTTTAACTTTTAAGGCGGTCCCCATACAATTTTTTTTATTTTTTGTAAATTTGTTTTATTTAATCAGCTTCTACCGGTCCAATGGTGCGTCCGAGAGGGGTCATTACTGAGACCGACCCCCATTTATTTTTACCCTAAAACATTTTTTCAAAACATACCTACGCCCTATCTCCACT
Organism: Pegoplata infirma; assembly: GCA_963921195.1. NCBI lineage: Eukaryota > Metazoa > Arthropoda > Insecta > Diptera > Anthomyiidae > Pegoplata > Pegoplata infirma. Next base: position 7,667,634 of record OY992541.1, read on the forward strand.
CCCTAAGTAGGCTCCCATACAAATAACAGTTGGAGCAAATTTTATAAACATGTAATTTTGTATGGGAGCCTACTTAGGGAGTGGAGATAGGGCGTGGGTATGTTTTAAAAAAATGTTGTGGGGTAAAAATAAATGGGGGTCGGTCTCAATAATGACCCCTCTCGGACGCACCATTGGACCGGTAGAAGCTGATTAAATAAAACAAATTTACAAAAAATAAAAAAAATTGTATGGGGACCGCCTTAACAGTTAAAGATAGAGGGTAGGTGTGTTCAGAGAAAATGTTTGGACTAAAAAAATATTGTGGGTCGGTCATACATTTTGTTGCTCTAAGGGCACTATTAGGGCAGTTAGAGCGGTTGGAACAAATTTTAAAAAATGTCGTTTTGTGTTGGAGCCCCCTTAGAAATTGGAGATAGGGTATTAGTTTGTTCCAAAGAAATGTTAAGACGTAAAAATTAATGGGGGTCGGTCTTAGGTTAGGTTAGGTTGTGAGTGGCTGCTGACGTTTTACGTCAACACACGTAGACTCTGAGGTCCATTGTGATACCACGGGATCGTAATAGGTTTCCCTACTAGTCCCTGTCGTTAAACCAGTTTGAGCTTCTTATGAAACTCCTTAGATGTTGAATTTTGACATCCGACAAATCTGAAAGATCGTACAGCTCCCTAGATCCCAGTGAAGCAAGTCGCTGACCAGAAAGTGCCGGGCAATGGCAAATAAAGTGTTCGATAGTTTCCAACTCCTCTTCATCCATGCAACTTCGGCAAAAGTCATTCGACGGCACATTTAACCGCTCTGCGTGCTTCCCTATAAGACAGTGTCCGGTAATTATAGAAACCACCGTTGAAATCTCTCCTCTTGGAAGCGATATCAGCTCACTTGTGCGCCCCTGATTAAGAGAAGGCCAAATCAGTCGTGTTGTCTCACACGTCCATCCATTTGCCCATCTTTGATTAGTCTCCGTCGCAGAACAAAGCAGTAGGTTTTGCTTGCAAGTTTCTAGAGGCATACCAACACATTCCAATTCTGTTGGAACCTGTAAGGTAGTTCCTAGTCTTGCAAGCTCATCGGCTTTGCAATTCCCTGGAATGTCTCTGTGCCCTGGGACCCATATGAGTCGTATGTTAAACTGCTTGGCCATCTCATTTAAAGACGTGCGGCAGTTAAGGGCAGATCTTGTTTTCAGAAACATTGAATCCAGGGACTTGACCGCGGCTTGACTGTCAGTATAGATGTTGACTGCGGTTGTAGACAAGACATTGCAGCTCAACCAGTCAGCCACTTCCTTTATTGCCAGCATCTCTGCCTGGTATACACTGCAATGATCTGGCAATCTACGAGCCAGGCTCAATCCAAGCTCTTCCGAATAGACCCCAAAGCCCACTTGTTCGTGCAGCCTCGATCCATCTGTGTAAAAATTTATGGTAGCTCCACTTCCCGGAGTATCCCCCATCCAAGACTCCCTGGATGGTATCATAGTGGTAAAGTGGCGCTCAAAGAGGGAGCACAATCCACATTTTGTGGTATTGTTATCTTTTTCAAGATCGCGCTATGGCCACAATCGCTGCTCCTCCATTGCAGCGTGCTATTAAGTCGAATTGCCGACGCAGCTGCATACTGCCTACCCAATATGTCCAAGGGTATCAGGTGAAGGAGGATTTCTAATGCAGCCGTAGGTGTAGTACGAAGAGCACCAGTGATGCACATTGACGCCATTCTCTGTACCTTCGTGATAAAGACACAGTTCGATTTTGTTTCTAAAGCAGGCCACCAGACAATGATTCCATACAGCAAAATTGGACGCACCACTGCTGTATAGATCCAATGAACGACTTGAGGGCTAAAACCCCATCGTTTTCCAATGGCCCTTTTACAGGAATACAAAGCAATCGTTGCTTTTCTCACCCGTTCCTCAATATTACGCCTGAAATTCAGCTTCCTATCTAGAAATACTCCAAGATACTTGGCTCCATCTGAGAAGGTGATTTCAGTACCGTCCAGAGAAATAGGATCAAAAACCGGAAACTTATTTTTCCTTGTAAATAAAACAAGCTCTGTTTTACTAGGATTAACTCCTAGACCACAGTCTCTTGCCCATTTAGACAGATCTTTCAGAGAACCCTGAAGAATGTCCCGCAATGTTGGCAGATGCTTCCCCTTTACCGCTATCGCGACATCGTCAGCATATGCGACAACATGACAACCACGTGCTTCTAGAGATAGTAGCGTTGAATTCAGTGCCAGGTTCCAAAGAAGCGGCGAAAGAACACCTCCTTGTGGTGTGCCCCTATTGACAAATCGAGATATGACGGACGCTCCCAATTCAGACGTTATACGTCTACTGGCAAGTAGGCTTTCCACCATTAAAACGATTTCACGCTTTACTCCCAGACCAGACAATGCCAATATTATCGATTCTGGGATGACATTATTAAAAGCCCCCTCAATATCAAGAAAGGCCACCATAGTGTACTCCTTTACCGAAAGCGATCTCTCGATGGTACCAACGAGCTCATGAAGAGCTGTTTCCGTTGATCGTCCCTTGCTGTATGCATGTTGCTTTGTCGAAAGCAACCTCGGGTCAATCACTCTACGCAAATATGAGTCTATCATTCGTTCCATTGTCTTTAACAAAAAAGAAGACAGACTAATTGGTCTGAAATCCTTCGGAGCTGTGTGGGAACTTTTCCCAGCCTTCGGTATAAATACGACTCTGGTATCCCTCCATTTTAAAGGAATGTACGACCAGTTGATGCATGCTGTGTATAGATTATACAGCAACGGGGCTATATAGTCCGACACTTGCTGCAACTCAGCCGGGATTATACCATCAGGTCCCGGGGATTTATAGGGCCTGAAGCTTTTTATCGCCCAGATTAATGTTGGCATATTTATTATTTCCGAAGCAATTTCAGATGCTTGGGCGTCAGAACGTTCCAAAGCTTGAAACGGCGTCATGGAATTGCCCGGAAAATGCGTGTTTAAAAGGAGGTCCAGCGACTCTCCACTGGAGGAAGACCACACCCCATTAGGATCTATTAGGTATCCCAGGGTGCAAGGAGAAGAAGCCAGAACCTTGCGCAGCCTGGATGCCTCAGAAACGTCTTCTATGTTTCCACAGAAGTTTTTCCAAGAATCACATTTTGCATTTCTGATCATCTTTTTATAACTTTTAAGTTGCAGCCTGTATGCAGACCAGTCCTCGTCCGCTCTTGAAAATTTAGCCTTATTAAAGAGCTTTCTGCAGGAATCTCTGCTCGTCTGCAACTCATTTGACCACCAAGGTGGCTTTTTTTTCCCTCTAGGCTTTGCAGAAGGGCAAGACGCATCCAGGCACCTATTACAAACATTTGTTATATGGTCAACCAGACAGTCAATTTGCGCCAAACTATGTGGTTTAGATAAGGGTACTTCATCCAAAAGCAAAGAAAAAGTCTCCCTATATTTCACCCAGTTTGTTCTCCTCAGATTTCTAGAGACTGTCTCAACCGGGGCACGCTCCCTGAGTAAAAACTCAATGTACCGATGATCTGAGAAAGAATGCTCTTCCAAAACTCTCCAGTCATCAATTCTATCAGACAATGTATCTGATACAAGTGTTACGTCAAGAACCTCTTGCCGCGTACTTGTAACGAAAGTTGGTTCACCACCCTTGTTACAAATATAGAGGTTAGTGCTTAACAAAAACTCCAAAAGTGATTCGCCTCTATCATTTGTGTCTGTACTTCCCCATATCGAATGATGTGCATTAGCATCACAACACACTACTAACTGGTGTCCCCTAGATTCAGACTCCCGAATTAGACCGACAACCTTCTCCGGGGGTATTGACCCCGGATTAGGAAAATACGCAGAGGCGAGCCAAATAGACTTCCCATGAAGCTCTAAGCTAGCCGCTGTAACATCCATATCACTAAAAGTTGATAAAAAGAATATATTTAAGCCATTTTTTGCCAAGATGCAGGCTCTTGGTGAGTCCTCACCTTTGGCAACCACCAACTTAAACCCAGGGGTCTTCAATCCGCAAACCCTGCCACCCCGCACCCAGGGCTCTTGGATAAAAACCAAGTCAACTGCTCCTGTCGTCAGGCGCAGCAAGAGTGCAGCTGAGCCTGCCTTACAGTGATGGAGGTTTATTCGGTCTTATACAGGACCCCTCTATGACGCACGATTGGAGCAGTAGAAATGATTTTAAGATTGGAAAATTACAATAAAATTTTTTCAAAAAATTTTAAAAAATAGTAATAATCGTTATCCCACGATCTTCCTGGGCAAAAAATTTGTAGAATTGATAGAAGTTTTACACAAAAAAAATTACAAAAAAATCGAAGAGTACAAACAGTTTCAAAAATGAGATTTAAATTTTAAAACTTAAAAATCGCATACTAGAGCGCTTTTAAGGATTTTTTGGGATTTTTTTTAGAAAGTACTTAAAAAAACAAAAATTTTGAAAAAAAAAATTGAAATTTGGACCATTATTGAAAAAGTTATGATTAAAAGAAGTTTGAGTAAAGGAACAAACTACCAATTTTTAAAAATTCGATATCTTTTGAACGGGTCATGAAAAAAATCTGAAAATTTACCACGAAGGAGTTTTCGAAGGGTACTAAAAACTGTAAACAAATTGGGAAAATCTAAAAAAAAAGTTTTTCAAAGTGTCCGATTTCACATGGAATGCCCCATATATATATACCGTTATTCCCGGTTCTAATCCTGGTACCGGTTTTCAAAAACCAAAAAAATACTATACCACAAAATATTTATTTTACATTACACTGTAAGTAGGTGAAAATGACACACCAAAACGCCGAGACACGTCAACCTAATTTTGAGTCGTAGAATCCAGTGGTGTACCCCGTTTTAAAAAGTTAGCTCAAAATCCCGAGATATTTCGATTTTAAATTTGTAGTAGATTAAAGGCGATTTTTCATTTTATTTGAATGAAAAAACTTAAAAAATTTGTTAAAAACTTGTTATTTATCAAAATTTATATCTGGGAAATAATGGACGTCCATTTTCAATCGGACATGCAGTAATACTTGCTCTTATTTTGATGAATTTTATAATTTTTTTGGATTTATTCAATTTTTACTCTTACATTTGCTAATTTAAAATCGAAATATCTCGTTATTTTGAGCTAACTTTTTAAAACGGAGTATACCACTGGATTCTATGACCCAAAAATAAGTTGGGGTGTCTCGGCGTTTTTGTGTGTCATTTCAAAAGTTTAAGTTTTACTTACAGTGTTATTTAATCAGTATTTCAGAAATATTTAGTTGTGTTTGTAAAATTATTTGAAAATCATGTAACATTTTTTTCTTTAAATCAAAAAATAAAATGGAAATTGTATTTTTCACATGTTTTGTATTATTTTTTTTTTTGGTGAAAGCAAAGAAAAAATTTTAGTTGTACAAAATATACAAGCCGGTATTCCCGGGAATACCGGGAATGAATTAAGAACCGGGAAACCGGTACCATTTCCCGGTAATACCGAGAACCGGTAATACCGAATACCGGTATTCCCGGTACTACGGTACTGACCGTAGCACAGTGGGTTGAAACATATGTAAACTGGGGATTAATTCAGAAAAGCCCTTTATTATTAATATTTATATTTTTTTAGACTAACTATACATTATTTAGTAAAAAAAAATGTTTTACAGAAAAAAATAAATTATAGAAAATATTTTTTTATTAAAAAAGAAGATATAACCTTTTTATTAAAATTGGCTCCTACCGCTCTAACTGCTCCAATAATGCCCCAAGAGATGTCAAATGTGTGACCGGCCCAAAATATATTTTTAGTCTCAACATTTTCTTAGAATATACCTACCCTCTATCTTTAACCCTTAAGGTGGTCCCCATACAATTGTTTTTTATTTTTTTTAAATTAATTTTATGAAACCAGTTCCTACCGCTCCCAGGGTGCGTCTTAGAGTATTAATCAATAAGACCGACCCCCATTAATTTTAACCTTCCAACATTTTTTGGGAACATATTTATACCGTATCTCTACTCGATAATGGGGCTCCCATACAAAATGCCATTTTTAAAAAATCTGCTCATACAGCTCTAACTGCTCCAAGAGTGCCCCTAGAAATGCAAATGTGTGACCGACCCCCAATATTTTTTCAACCCCAAAATTTTTTAGAATATACCTACCCTCTATCTTTAACCCTTCAGGTGGTCCCCATACAATTTATTTGTAGTTTTTATAAATTTGTTTTATGAAATTAGCTCCTACCGCTCCCATGGTGTATCTTAGAGTGGTTTCCACTAAGGCCGATCCCCATTAATTTTTACCCCCCAACATTTTTTTGGAACATATTTATACCGTATCTCCACTCAATAATGGGGCTCCCATACAAAATGTCATTTTAATAAAATCTGCTCATACAGCTCTAACTGCCCCAAGGGTGCCCCTAGAGATGTCGAATGTATGACCAACCCCCAATATGTTTTTAACCCAAACATTTTCTTAGAATATACCTACCCTGTACATTTAACCCTTAAGGTGGTCCCCATATAATTTTTTTTTTTAGTGAAATCTGTTGCTGCTGCTCCATGCTAGCTACTAGAGGGTGAAATGTAAGATCAACTATCATTATTCCCCCCCCCCCCCCCCAATTTTTTTTTCAACATACGCACCCCGTATCTAACTAAGGGGGCTCCCATAATGCCCTCTTTAATATGTTTTTCAACTTTTTTTTTAGCAACTGGAATTCTTTCACAAAAATTTTAATAAGTAAAAAAACGCGGTGCCTCTGCAAAAGTTTGGTGTGGAATATATAAGCTAAAATACTATATTAAAATATCACTCAATAAAATTTGCTGGATCGCAACAAGAAATTTGTTGAAACTCTGTGTATATATCGAAAATACCCCAAATATGGAGCACTTTTTAAAAAAATATTAAAAATATTTGCAAAACATTTATCTAAAAAACATTAATGCAATTATGTAGCCAAATGCCTAAAGTTGATGGTTCCATTTTAATAAAATTACTTTTAGAACGCTTAATAAGAATTATCAGCACCCAAAATATCTCAATTTTCAGTTTTAGGCATGGCACGAAAAATTTTGAAAAATTATTTGACTTTGACAGCTCACATTCGATAGAGTAATTTACTCAAAACAAAAGTTTTTGGCAAATAGTGATGTATAATTTAATTACCTTTCACCCAGTACCACACACGAACGTGTAGGATAAAGTTCAGCTTTTGAATTAATCCTCACTTTTGGTACACTTCAACCCTCTGTGCGTAGGCACTACAATAAACACAAAATTATAAAAGTAATACATAGAAAAAAATTTTTGAGTAAATTTGTAATACTATTGAGTAAAGAATTACTTAATTTTGCACCAGTACACGATTTAAAAGTATTGAGTAAATTTTTAATTGACACAATTAAAACTTTACTCAAAATTGTTGGTTTTGTTTAACTAAGTTTTTATTTGTGTCAAATAAAAATGTACTTAAAATCTATCAATTTATTTTTTTTTATAAAGATTAAGAAAGTTTCTCATTTTTTTTTTACAAAAAAAAATAGTTTTTTTATCTTTTACCAAAAATATTTATGTCTTCAAGACATAGAAAAATTTCATAGAGATGATTTCAACTTTCATTTACATAAACAAAAAACTGTAAAATAAATGAGAATTCAAAAAAACTAAGAGAAAAAAAAATATTAAATTTTTATTAAATTATTTACTCATTTTTTTTAAACTGTTAAGTACATTTTTAATTGGGTCAATTAAAAATTACGCATTTTTTTTTTAGTTTTAAACAAGTGATTACTCAACATTTTTTTTCCCATATTTTCTTCTGTGTACTTTAAGGCATACATTATAAAATAAAAAAATATATACAGCAAAGTAAAAATATCATAAAATAAAAAAAACACTTTTTTTCGAAATATGCAACAAAAATATGTAATATCAGCAATGTATGCAAAAATATGCATTAAAAGCAAAATATGCAAAAATATGCACTTACAAATCAATGCCATTTTACTGCAAATTTCTTAATTCGCAAAGATATTTAGTTTTTGTTGCTCTCAGACTGACGACAACAAATATGCATTTGCATAAAAGTCCGAACCCTACTTATAAATATTAAAAAAAAAAATTTAAAAAAATTTTAGAGTAAGACCCCAACCAGTCTAAAATTATTATTTTTCATGGTCACTTTTGGAAATGAAATACTTGAAGAACTAAAATGAAACTTTTTGTCATTAATAAGCTAATCAAGCTAAATTATAATAAAAATAAAAATCTATTTTTTTTTTTTTAGACCCAATGTTTAGGGGCCCTACCGGGCCGGTAGCGAGGGCCCTAATGAAAAATTACAAAAGTCCAACTTTTGTTTTTATGAACCACCCTAATATACATATATCGTCACCTAAAATGCAAAAGGCCCTAACTAACATTTTATTACTTTGACAGGAGAAGCAAAAAACGGTAAAGAGTAGAATTTAAACAAAAGGATAGCACGCCTCACTTCTGTTCATATTATGAATGAGAAGGAATACAACAAAAGCAGTGAACATCTTACTCGCGTAAGAAATCTACTGTCTGTATGTATATACTAGCCTGTAATACAAGCTGTATATATGAAGGTATGTTTGAATTAAATAGTGATGGTTTGGTTTTGACTTTTCGTTTGAAATTTAGAGCTGTATTATGTTGTGTATTTAGTACATTTCTCGTTATGACTATTTACATACAAATATAAGTCTTTATGTTTTGCCACAAACGATTGTCAATTTGCTAAATACTCTTGATAATGGAATTTGACGAATTCCGAAACACGTGTCGAGTAAGTCTTGCAAAATGACCAAACCAATCAATTTAAAACAAACAACTTTATAAAAGTTTCTTGAAAATTGTTACTTTGACAATATCATCGTAACGATTAGTAAAAGAAATATGACCTTGAGCTAGAATAATCTTTCTCAAAAGTAAAATTTTTAATTTGTTAATAACATTGTTGGTTACGATTGAATTGAGCTAAAATTTTGTGAGGACGTACGTTTTGTGAATATGTATCAAAATTAATCACAAAATGATTGAAAAATATCAGGGTTGGCAACCGATACCCACCTATAATAACGGTATTTGGCTATTGTACCGCAACCAATAAAGATATGGACATTTTCAAAAGCGATTATGAAAGCTGATGAAATTTCTAGTATTTTAAATGTGTCACTTCGTGTTTCTACCGGTTCATTTTCGAAATAAAGGTCAATACCTTTATAATACCGTTTGAAACGGTATTATAAAGGCAGCTACTCTATTCACCTTGTTCAGATACGCAGCGTGTGTGGCCGTTTTTACAATAGGCCACCACACTAGTGCACCATGTGCCAGCGTTGGTCTTACAATTGCCGTAAAAATCCAGTGTATGAGCTTCGGCTTAAGACCCCATGTGTTCCCAATCATTTTCTGGCATCCATACATAGCTGCATACCCTTTTTTACGATGAGAGAGCACGCTCCATAATGTCGGATATGGTGTCCAGTGATATCCCTCTTGCCAAAATCACCAGGTCATCAGCATAAGCGATTACTCTAACTCCGTGCCTTCTGAGTTCTAGCAAAGCCTCATTTAGAACCAGAATCCATAGGGTCGGTGAGATGACTCCACCTTGGGGAGTGCCTCTAGTTGCCTTCGCTCTCACTGATGCCCCTCCAATTTCCGCCTCAATTATACGGTTCGTGAGAACTTTCATTATCCAATGATTCGCAATTGGGTCATTGCCTGACTGTGTTAACGCTTCCTCTATTGCCTGAGATTTTATGTTATTAAATGCTCCCTCAATATCCAGGAAGCATGCCAGAGTATATTCGCCATAGTTTATGGTTTCCTCAATATTCATTGCCAGCTCGTGAAGGGCTGATTCCACTGATTTACCTTTTGTGTATGCATGCTGGTTTTCAGAGAGCTCCTTTGCACCCATACTATTTCTCAAGTGGTAGTCCAGAATCCTCTCCAGTGTCTTTAGTAGGAACGATGATAGACTGATTGGTCTATAGTCCTTAGCGCTGCTGTGTTGTATCTTACCAACCTTGGGGATGAAAATAACTTTAACTTCCCTCCATCTCTTTGGTACATATGATAGCCTAAGGCAAGATGTATAAATCTGTTTCAGGAGCGGTGTGATGGTTTTCACCAGTCTCTGTAGCATTATGGGATAAATACCATCCACTCCTGGAGATTTATATGGTCCAAAAGAACCGATTGCCCATTCAATTTTCTCCTCTGTAACGAAGTCCACACTCCGTAATTGCCAGATATGTGTTGACTCGTCTGACACTTGCTTTTTAATATTTTTTTAAAACTTTTTGAATAAAAAAGCATGAGTTTCGGACAAAGCCACATGATTTGACTGCATCATTATTTCGAATTAATCGGCGCTGCAAAGAGTGCTTCAGTCATAACATCTTTAACCTATTTTGAATGATGGTAAATAGGCCAACCAAAAAATAGCAATTGCTTATTTGTTATTTCAAAGAATAAATAAATTTCTGTTTATATTTTAGAAATTTCTATTTACTTTTCAGAAATTTCCATTTATATTACATAAATTTCAATTTATGTTTCAAAATTTCCAATTGTATTTAAAACATTTAAATTTGTGTTTCCAAAATTTTCTAAATACTTATCAGAAAATTCCATTTGTATTTCCAAAATTTCCATTTGTATTTTAAAATTTTAAAATAAAAAAAATCCATGCATATTTTAGAAATTTTCAATTATATTTTTAAAAATGTCCATTTGTATTTAAAAATTTTCCAAATTCGTTCCAGAAAAATCGTTTATATTTCCATCATTTATAAAATTTTTAAATACAATTGGAAATTTCTTAAATACAGTTGAAAATTTCTGAAAATTTCTGTTTGGAAAGCAAAAAATATGAATTTCTTTATAATTTTCTCATAAGCTTACAATTCATTCGTTAAATCAATCGTTATTTTAATCGACTTTAAATAAAAAATTTATCAAATTTGCGATCAAAATCAAAAAATTGTTTGATTGAAAGAAAAAAAAAATTAATTAATCACCAACAATTTGATGATATATATAACAATTTTCTATATCGGAGGAGTTTCAATTAAAAAAATAATTGAATCCGCGTTTTCGTTAATTGAAATTCGTTTTCAACACTTTCTGTGTATTACTGTTGTAGTGTTTGATTGAAAAAAAAAAATTAATTAACCACCAACAATTTGATAATATATGTATATAACAATTTTTTTATCGGAGGAGTTTCAATTAAAAAATTAATTAAATCCGCGGTTTTGTTAATTGAAATTCGTATACAAGACCTGACCCTTAAAATTATGGCCTTTTTTAGTAATTTTAATTTTTTTAAGTCTTTTGTTTTTTATGTTAAAATTCGAATTAAATTTATACTGTTAACTTAATAGAACAAAAATTTGAATGCTTCCTTCAACAAAAAAAAAAATAGCTTCCCGGAACGGTCGGAAAAATTCAAGGGTATTTACACTTTTCCAGACATGAAAAATCTTGAGAATTTCTAAAACTTAATGTGACAACAGTTTCGTTAGTTTTCAAAAATTAAAACTTTTAAAAATTAAAGTGAAAAACCAATCCCTTTATTTTACTGTTTATTTAGTAAATCTAGTATTGTGCCAGAACCAAATTTCGGTCGGTTACTTATGTACATATGTATGTATGTATAAAGGTACGTACAACTTAAATATCTACATACATATGGATGTGTAAAAAATTGTGAAACATTTTCCGTACATATGAGTTTAAAAACTTACATATATATACATATGTATGTTCATATTTCTGTATGTATATATGTTCATTAGGGTTGCACGATAAATTACTTTGTCAAATTTCGTTGAGTGCTGGGCAAAATTTGTTTCCTTTTAAAAAAAATTCAATAAATGTATAAAACTCCAAACTCAAACTCCAAAAAAAAATTCACAAAAGCGTAAATGTTTCGCTGAAGAGGTATTCTGTTCGCTGGTGAAAAACCGGTAAAATAACACGGTATATGTTGCAGCAATACACATCTACACTATTCGCAACATTTTTTTAAATTGTATAGCTAAGTAAGTTGTTCACCGGTGAAAAAAAATGTTTCGAAACATCAATTAATTTGACAGTCATATGACAGTCATATGTTTGGTTATGTTTTGCGCGTCAGAATACATAAAATAACTTTAAATAATATTTTTTGGTAAGTTATGTGATATTATTAATGTTTACAGTCCCAAACACTTATAATTACTTCATTTTACATCTGAATTTCACCGCTTTTTAAATGGTCTGTACAATTTAAAAAAATGTTGCTTATAGTGTTGATGCGTATTGATGAAACATATGCCGGGTTATTTTGCCGTTTTTTTACCAGTGAACAGAATACCTCTTCAGCGAAATTTTTACGCTTTTGTAAAGCCAGTGTGAAATTTATGTTTTTTTTATATGGAGTTTGACAGATTTTCACGTGAAAACCGAGCAACTTACCCACCTTATAGACCATTTAAAAGGAAGTGAAATTTGATATTCCAAAATAAACTGGCAGTGTAAACATTATTTATTTCAGATAAATAGACAAAAGTTACAAAAAAATATTGTAAATTAATGTTACTTTGTGTATGCTGATTCGAGAAACATAACCAAACATATGACTAGGGATGAAATTTCCATGCAAATGCATGTTTTTTTGTCGATAGTCTAAAAACGATATCGACCAATTATCTTTCCGAATCAAGAAATTTGCATTAAAATGTCATCAATTTGTTATTGCATATTTTTGCATATTTTGGTGAAAATTCATATTTTTGCATATTTTGATTTTAAATGCATATTTTGTGCATATTTCCAACTTTTAAGTGCATATTTTTGCATTTTTTGGTAAAATTAGCAAAAACACAAATTGAAATTTATTTTTTTCAACAACTATTTCAAATTTTAAAAATTTATTTTGAAAATAAGAAAAATATTTTTTGTTTTCTTTTTTACATTATTTATAAATTTTCATAATTTCTAAAAAAATCTTGCTTATTTATATAAAGGTTTAAATGTTACTATTTAAACCCGGCGCTATTTTTTGCTTTTTAAGAAGTTTTTCTATGAAAACAAGATTTTTATTGCACACATTTTATTTTTTAGTGCATATTTTAAGGATTTTTAGTGCATATTTTGAATTTATTAGCGCATATTTTAAGCGCATATTTCCGATTTTTTAGTGCATGAAAATCTCATCCCTACATATGACTATTAAATTTTCGCTACAATTTAATGGATGCTTCACAACATGTTTTTCACCGGTGAACATCTTACTGGCCTTTAAGGAAATTTAGGTACCTAAAGGTGGGTAAGTTGTTCACTAGGGTGACTCGTTGTTTGGCTTTTCTCTCTGATCAAATTCTAATACCCGAAAAAAGTGTCGGTCCACTAAGGGAAACTCACATGCAAAATATCACCCCAATTTGAGCCACAAAATTGGTGTTTTTGCCAAAAAGAACTTTTAAAAAAAGAATAAAAAGTTTCTTTATTAAAATAATTAAAAAAATATTTTTGTATAATATTTGATCGTAAATACTTAAATATGGAATTTAAAAATTTTACGATATCATTAACCAGTTCAAAATTATTTCTTCCTGAATTTATTCAGAATTGGAGAAGAAACTTGTGAAATATGGTGGATATCCGTCAAGCCAATTTTCGGGAATCGCGGGGGAAAGTTAGCGGATTTCAATGAAATGTTGGTTTTATCAATAATTTGTATTAATAATATCTTATAAATTTAATTTTAACAGTTTTTTGGTGTCGTGGCATTTATTGAATAACTTTAAGTCTGTCATGAAATCAAAAATGACCACCGCAGAAAATTTGACGTTTAGAGCTTAAATTTTGGGCTATAAACAAGTATAAAAATGCTTTTCCGTTTTGTACCCCAACTATTATTTCGTATTAATATATTACCTTTAAAAAATTGTTAACGCTTCTTGAAAGGGGGTCAAAAATTACCAATTCAATAAAAAATATATATTTTTCTAAAGAAAACTAATCTAGTAGATAACTTTAAATCAGCCCTAAAATCTTACCAATTTAAGATATCTGTAACCTATATTGACCCGGGGTCATAAATGACCCCGGCAAAAACTTTTAGGTATAGTGCTTGAATTTTTTTATATCAACAAAATATATATTTTTTACTGAATGTTTAATTTTTGACCCCCTACCAAGAAGGGTTAATGATTTTTTTAAAGATAATATATTAACACAAAATTAAAGTTGGGGGAAAACACAAAAGCCATTTGATATTTGTTTGTAGAACAAAATTTAAACCCGAAACTTCAAATTTTCTGCGGGGTCATTTTTGTCTCCCAGCCAATGTGGGTTAAAGACGTTCCAGATCGGCAAGATTCAAAAAAGATTTACATTTATTTAATAGAATTCCACGACACCAAAAAACCGTTAATGTGCCAAAAAATTTAATTTATAAGATTTTATTAAGCCAAATTATTGATAAAACTAACATTTCCTTGAAATCCGCTAAATTCCCCCAGAAATTCCCGAAAAGTAGCCCGACGGATATCCGCTATATTTCACTTCTTCAATGCGTTCTTAATGGATTCAGAAAGAAAAAATATACATTTAAAATTTTTTTTTAATAAAATTTTTTAATTTTTAAGAAAGGTGTTTTGAGAACGCCATTTTTATACCCTCCACTCTAGTGATAGATGGTATATATAAGTTTGTCATTCCGTTTGTAACACCTCGAAATATTGGTCTAAGACCCCATAAAGTAGATATATTCATGATCCTCGTTCGATTCTAAGAAGAAGATCTAGCGATGTCGATCTGTCTGTCTGTTGAAAACCCGTTAACTTTTGAAAAACTTTACAGAGGCTCCTGAAGTTTGGCATATATGTTGAGCATTTACCTAGTCAGGTTGGTATTGTAATCCAGCGAAATCGGTCCAGTGGTTCAAAAGTTATGAGCAAAAGAGTGAATTTCGGCCAGAGTTTTTCGCGAATTTACGATATAAAAAACACAATAAGAGAATAATCACAATTGGAGCGGGAAGCGTTTTTCCGCAACTGTTCACA
Source organism: Pegoplata infirma (assembly GCA_963921195.1). Classification (NCBI taxonomy): domain Eukaryota; kingdom Metazoa; phylum Arthropoda; class Insecta; order Diptera; family Anthomyiidae; genus Pegoplata; species Pegoplata infirma. The sequence continues at coordinate 7,682,737 of OY992541.1, forward strand.
TACGTTTTATATGACAACAAAATTCCGCCGCGTTTTTCCGCCAAACTAGATTCAATTCTACTTATTTTTATGAGGACAATTGCGTTTTTCCGCTTCCCGCTCCAATTGTGATTATTCTCTAACTTTCCAAACGCAAGTCTGAGAATGAGCATATATATTTGTCGTTCTCCTAAATAACGTTTTTTGAGTTATGACACTATACAAGAAAGTGAGCGATATGTTTGGTTATGTTTCGCGCATCGGCATAAACAAAATAACTTTAATTTTATATTTTTTTTTTGTAATTTTTGTCTATTTATCTGAAAAAATTAATGTTTGCATTTACTCTAAAAAACGCATGTAAACTTACTACATATTATAAATTGGGTAAGTTGACTTTAAAATAACTACGTTATTTTTACCTAAAAAAGACTAACTTCGTTAGTACCATAACGAATAAAATAAAAAAAAATAACGCATATCGTTCATATTATTCGTTATTGTCGTGCGTTCATACAACAAAATACAAACAAACCTTTTTAGTTTTTCCCGACTTTCTGTTCTTTCGGGACACTTTTCTAATTTGTCTTTCCCGAAAACGTTATTCGAACTATTACTAACATGAAAAAATTTTAGCCAAATCGTATCCGGTGGTAAGAAGTTGGCTTATACCGATTTCACACACATCTGAATTCAGACTTAAGTGGGCGTTAAAATTTGCGTGATCAACCTTGTACATAACATTACCCAAGGATTTGAAATCATTTGTACCAATTTTTAGAGAAATCTTTACAGAAACAACTTTTTGTAGAGCGAATTAGGGTAATGTAGAAAAAAGTGGCCATGAAAATTTTTATTCCAAATAACAATATGGACTGGACTATGATACAGTGTTTTTTAGATATACAATTCCTTTACACAAGCCTTTGTTGGACAGTGAAGACAATTTTAAAAAAATTACCAAATCATTACAGCCTTTCTGAGATTTTAGATATATCGAAAAAAATTTGAGTGGACAATTTTTCTTCTTGTAAAAGACAAATCGGTCCTACCGTTCTTTTTTTTAAGTTGTATCGAAAAAAAGTGGGCGTGGACAATTTTCTTTCCGTAGAAACCAGGGTTGGCAACCGCTACGCACCTAGAATAACGGTATTTGGCTATTGTTCCGCAACCAATAAAGTTATGGACATTTTCAAAAGCCATTATGAAAGCTGATGAAATTTCTATGTATTTTAAATGTGTCACTTCGAGTTTCTACCGGTTCGTTTTAGTTATATAGGCCAATACCGTTATAATACCGTTTCAAACGGTATTATAAAGGTATTGACCTTTATTTCGAAAATGAACCGGTAGAAATACGAAGTGACACATTTAAAATACTAGAAATTTCATCAGCTTTCATAATCGCTTTTGAAAATGTCCATATCTGTATTGGTTGCGGTACAATAGCCAAATACCGTTATTCTAGGTGGGTATCGGTTGCCAACCCTGGTAGAAACCTTAGTTGGACTATGACGAAATTAAAAAAATTTGCCAAACCGGTGCAGCCGTTGTCCGATTTAAGATATATTGAAAAAGTGGGTGTGATAATTTTTTTCGTTAAAATCTAAAATCGACTAAAAAGTGGGGGTGTTGTATAAATCTAAGTTGGTCTGTGACGAAAATTAAAAAAAAAATGAGCATATCCGTTTTCCGATTTTAGATGTATGGAAAAAAGTAGGCGTGATAAATGATTCTTTCCGCAAAAATCTAATTTGAACTATGATGAACGAAATTTTCCAAGTCGTTCGAGCTGTTCTCCGATTTTAGATGTATCAAAATAACGAAAAAGGTAGTCGTAAAAGTGGGTGAGGTCACCCACTCTCTCCGTAAAAAATTAAGTTGGACTATGACAAACATTTAAAAAAATAGTGAGCCAAATCGGTCCAGCCGTTCTCAAGTGATGCAATTACCAGCAAACGACGTTTGATTTTAATTTATATAGGTTTTTATACCCCCCCCCCCCCCCCGGAATGTGGGGATATACTCACTTTGTCATTCCGTTTGTGACGCATCAAAATATCGGTCGGGGACCTCAAAAGGTATATATATTATTGATCCATGATCGATGCTAATTGTAAGCCGTTCTATGAATGTCCGTCTGTCTGTAGATAACAAAATGCATTCCAAAATAAAATAGCTACCTTCCTGAATTTTGCCACGAATATGCCATTCGTGAGTTATAAAAAAATATTCGTAAGTGATTCGATTAGTCAAAATTCACTCACACGCCAATCTCAGAACCTTTTTTGTTTAATTTTTTAAACATTATTAATTAAGGACAGAAGAAAAATAAAATTACATCAACGTTAAATCAATATGGATTTCAATTTTAAATTAAAGTGGGACGACTTTAAATTTAACATGACTGAATTTATTAGGTCATTTATTTTTTTATGATAATATTTAAAACAAGTAAAAATAAACTTTTGTATATTTCGTCACTGTTTTGTATTTATTTGGTAACTTTAAAAATGAACATTAAAATATTTAAAAAAAAAGTAGATACTGGCTGTTTTTCGTTTTATTTTATTTATTTGTTTCAGCTCAACACTTTTTTTCTTAGTGTATCAAGTATAAAAATAATACGTTAAGTACGTGAAATTCACACACCAAAACGCCGAGACACGTAAACTTTTTTTTGGGTCATAGAACTTACAAGGAAGGTCTCTTAGAGGGCACCCATTGATTGTCTTGAAACTTGAATATGGGAATGAGGGGGCAAAAAGAAGATTTACCTATTTTTTTAGCTGCCCAATCTCAAATTTAAACAAGTAAGAAAGTTATAGTCGGTCAAGACCGACCATATGATACCCTACACCAGTGTTTTCCGGAAGATGGGTCCCAAGAACAAACATAGCCGGTTGGATCTGTCATTTGTTAGATCTTTATTTAGCGTAGAAAACACATACAGATCAAATTTTATTGAAATTGGTTTATTTTTTTGTCAATAGACCGATTTAACTGAATATCGGTCGAAATTCTTATATGGGGGACTAACAATAAGTCCAAAAATGGTACAATTATATTCCGATTTGATTAGGTTACTAAAGGACACGTTTAACACCTAAAACTAAAATTTTTATTAAATATTTCCATTTTTATGAATTTTGAGAAAATTATGTGAATATCGGGAGGGTGGTTTGTATGGGGACTACCAGAAGGACTGACCCGATTCCTTTGAAACTTGGAATGAAGATTCGTGCATACAAAATTTAATTACATGCTAAATTTCAAAGCGATATCTATTATAATACGGTTGTTAGAGTCATTTAAGCCGAATTGAAATGGGGCGTTTGTATGGGGGCTTGGTCTTAACATGGACCGATTTTCTTCAATTTCAATATGCTTCGTCTTTGGGCCAAAAGATGCTTAAGTTTCAAATTTCAAGTCAATTGATTGAAAATTGCGACCTGTATCGTGCTTAAACCGATAGATGGACAGACGGACGGACGGACAGACAGACGGACGGACATCACTAAATCAACTCAAAAAGTAATTCTGAGTCGATCGGTATACTTGAAGGTAGATCTAGGACCAATATTTCGGGTAGTTACAAACATCAGCACAAACTCATTATACCCTGTACCACAGAGTGGTGTAGAACCTTATGAAAAAATAAGGGCTTTCGGGAAAATCCGTATACAAGCCATTCTATCAGAAACTGCCGGTGGAGCGAACAAAAAAATACTTTTGCAAATTTGGGTGGTCTAATATACATCTCCATATAAACTACCCCAACGATTTTACATTTTTGACATTAACGAAGTCGAATTTGGACACGACCGATACACCATTGGATAGGCCTTCAAAAAATCTTTCGACCTGTATAAAATGTTTATGTAGTTTCTTTTAAAGAAATGGGAAAAATCTTCAAAAAAACGAAAAAAAACCCGTTTCCCCTCCTCATTGACCCGCTAAATGTGAGATTGGGCAGCTATAAAAAAACAGGTAACCCTTATTTTGCTCTCCTCTTTCCTATATGCAAGTTTCAGGACAATCGGCTGGTGCCCTGTGGAAGACCTTCCTTGTTAGTGGAATAATTTTTAAGTTTGTGATTTTTAGGGAAATTTTATGGTTTTTTTAAGAAGAATTGAAAAATTTATGAAAAATAAATTATTATACTCGCCTTAACTGATTGACCATCATTGTTAGCGTATAGTTTAATAATCACTACATAAAGTAATTGTAGAAAAATATATTAAAAACTCGCTGGAAAATCGCAAACTTTAAAATAAAATATCTCTTGATTGTGATCTGACGTGGAAAAACGGAGAATGCCAATGGATTCTACGACCCACAAATAAGTTAACGTGTCTCCGCGTTTTGGTGTGTCATTCCAAAAGTTAAAATTATACTTACAGTGTAATTAAAAAAAAAAAATAATAATTTTCGAGAAAAAACTTTAACCCCCTACGGCTCAGGTTTAAATTGTCCGTTTTGGTGAAAATTTAAAAAATAAAAGTTTTTAGACTAAAAGGAGCCAAATTTTACTTAACAAACGATGAAATTCGACAAATGTAATATTTTGTGCCACCCTAATGTTCATATGTACAAATAATTGTACATACTTACACTAATGTATGAATATCTTTGTTGTCAGTAGAGCACACAACAAAATAACAATAATAAAAATAAAAATAATAACATCAAAGCCATCTACATAAAAAATAAATAAAGAAAAAACAAGATTTTTTCACCAACTGTAGGCAGATGCGGTTGGTTGATTAGAAAATCCTGTAGAGCGTGAAGCCACGAGCCACGATTGAAATTCCAAAATTTAAATACCTTTTTGTAAAAAGATTCATAATATACAGTCATACATGCACACATAGACACCTATGTATTTACAAATATTACATATACATACATATGTATGCACGTACGTATGTATAATTGTACCTACATGACGATAATTATTATTATTTTATATTAAAAATAGTAAAATCATATAAAGTAGGTGGGGGAGAAGTCACTTCCCAATTTGAAAGAACAACTGTTGCTTTTCCAAACAACAGAAATCAGAGTAAAACTCAAAAACTGTATAAAACTTAAAAAAAAAAGTTTACTGGAAATGAGTCATAATTAGGGCAGGTTTTTCTTTATATGAACATTTTTTTAAAAAAAAAGGAAAAAATTTCATATTTTATTTGATCAATCTATGAATAGGCAGTAGGGTGGCATGAAAAATTACTTCTGTAGAATTTTAGCGATTGCCGGGCGAATTATGATTCTTTTTGGAAATGTGCCACTGGGCACACCCCTCTCCAAGCAAGTTTAGTTTTTGTTAAAATTAAATTAAAGTGATGAAATCGGCTAATGTCATTTCATCCATCTTTATTTAGACCTTAAAAAATCGTCAGCAGGAAAATCCAAGCTGATTTTCAAGTTATTGCAAAAATTTTAATTTTCACCAAAATTTACCTCCCAAAAAAAATTATTTTTATTTAATTTAAAATTGTATTACTCTGGAACAGTTAGAGAAAATTCAAAAATTATTTCTTCTAAATTGTTAAGAATTATTTTATCTTTCAAACTGCATTATTACATTCAGACCTTCGAAATTTTAATTCACCATTTAATTTCTCAAATCAGAAATTTTAATTAATGAATTAATTCATGCTTGAATTAATTCTTTGAATTAAACTTGAATTATATAAAAAAATAATTAATTAATTTTTTGAATAATTAAATTTTAATTCAAAAAATTAATTCAAGCATGAATTAATTCTTTTTGAATTAATTCCTTTTTCATTTTTTTAATAAATTCTTTTTTTGAATTAATTCTTTTTTTGAATTAATTCTTTTTTTTTTTTTTTTTAATTAAATCTTTTTTTGAATTAATTCATTTTTTGAATTAATTTTTTTTTTAATTCATTTTGCACGGTCTATTTTGATTTTTTAAAACTATGAAACATTGTTATAAACTAAAATGTTTGCAAAAGAAAACAAAAGTATTGTTCTTTTTTCGCAGAATCCTTCTATTATATTGGAATAGGGTTTGCAATGCGGTTTTAATCGTAACCGCGGTTAACCGCACTATTTAACCGTAACCGTAACCGCAAAAAAATTCCTGCGGTTACGCTTAATTTAATTAACATAGGATTTCTAGGGCAAATGAGTTTTAAAAAAAAAAAAACAATGAAAAAAAGGAACAAAAAATAAAAAAAAAATATTTTAATTTATAGACACAAAAAATGCCTCAGGATATAAAACTTTTTCTATCGCAAAAATATTTCAGAATCTGAAAATTTTTTTGTAGAATAAATGTCTTAGATTCTGAGACAGTTTCTAGAAAATATACCTCGTAGTCTGAGACGTTTTCTTTAGAAAATATGCCTCAGAGTCTGAATAATTTTCTATTTAGACAGTTTCTTAAGAAAATATGCCTCAGAGTCTGATAATTTCTGTTTAGAAAATATACCTCTGAGTCTGATAAATTTTCAATTGAAAAAATGTCTCAGAGTCTGAAACTTTTTCTGTAGAAAAAAAATACTTAGAATCTGAAACAGATTTTTTTTTTAAATATGTCCCAGAATCTAAAACTTTCTTAATAATAAGATAGAATATTTCAGGATCGGAGATTTTTGCAACAAATTTGTGTTTTTTTTACAGAAAAAATATATGAGAATCTCAGACTTTTGCTATAGAAAAAAATTCTAAGCAAAAAAAAATTTCCAAAAGAAAAATACGAATATTTAAGACTAATTTAGAATAATCCCTAAATTATAATATTCTTTTTTATGAAAAAAAAAGCTTTAAATCTAAACATTTTTGAAGTATTAAATATCTCAAAACCTGAAAATTGTTCTATGGCTTTTTCTACAGAAAAAATATTTAGAAGCTAATACTTTTTTAATTAAAAAAAAAATTAATGAATTTTATTTTTATTTTCTATAATTAAAATTGTTGTTCTTTTTTTAATAGGGTCGAAAAACTTTTTTTATAACTTTCTCCCACCAAAACTCTAAAACAAAAACTCTCTACATTTTACATAAAATCAGTAATGAACTTCTATTATACATTTTAATCAATCAAAAAATAATTAAATTAAAATTATTTTAAAAGAGTGCGGTTAACCGCGGTTAATCGCCTTAATTTTAACTGTAACCGCGGTTAAGGAAAACTGCGGTTATTTGCAAACCCTATATTGGAAATTATTTAATATTCGGCACCGGCACATACAACACTCACTTGTTTTTTTCCTATTTGGTAGAAAGGGATTCGACGAAAAAAAATAAAAATTTTTGTTTTCTCTTGCAATCATAACAGTCTTAATAATTGCGCATAATATGCTATGCCCATAAAGTTAAAAAATGCGGCTTTTGCGACGTTGATGCATGTACAAAAAAAAATGTTGTTTGGTTGATTTTTTTCTTCCTACTTTTGCACAAGCATATATATTAGACTGGGTCGAAATCCTACAAAGTCTATGGATCGATTGTCCTTAGTGCGGGAAAGTGGTAATGGGGTAATATAAGCATTTTATGGAAGACAACTTTTTAATCGATCAAAAACTCTATTAGCGCATCGGTGGTCAAAATTGAGATTTTGGTCAAAATGGCCAAATTTTCAAAAAAATTTTAAAAATATAAATTTCATTTTCTTGCTTAATAAAAAAATTTTTTTTTATTGCATTTGATACTAGTAACTTATGTATTAAATATTGGAATTTTACGCCATCACTAACATATTTTTGTTTAAGATACAAAAAAAAATCACATTTTTGACGCGGTTCTAAAAACCACTTTTTTTTAATTTTTATTTTTTATTAAAATTGCAAAATATATCGATTTTATTACTCAATGTTATTGAAAACATCATAAAGACTAAAGATTTAAATTTTTGCGAAAATCCGTTCGGTAGTTTTTTGTGGGGAGCGGTTTCAATTGAGCGGATTTTAAGGAAATCGTATTTTTTGCCATTTTTTTGAGTTTTTATTTTTTATAAACTACATTATTGTACAAATTGACCAATATTATGCTCTATCTTGTTCCATTTGATCATTGTAACTTAGTTTTGAAACGATTGATTTATAGGACATCTTTAACCCTAATTGGTCAGCGGCCAAAAGTGTCCCCTACTGAGTTTTTTTAGGTTTTAACTACTGTTTTATGAAATTAATGGTTCCAAAATCATGTTTGTGTTGAATATTGTGTTGTATGTTCTTTTATTTAATCATATTGACTTAATTTGGAAACATAAATTTTTTTGGGCATCCTTAACCCGTATGTGCATGCAACCAAAAATGTCCCCTACCAAAATTTTCATGTTTTTTAAAAATTAAAAAAAAAAACACATTTTTATTTTCAAAATAGTCAAAAATAATTAATTAAATAATTTTTATATTGCGAAAGCGTTAACCCTTCTGAACTATAGGTCAAAAGTGCCCACTAACAGATTTTTAAACCGAATTGATAACATTGAATTAGGATTACGTGCGGATTAATTTTGTTTTAATAAAACTTGAATTTTTTTAATATATTATATCACACGCAATCATGTATTTCATATATTTCTTAATGTAAAAAATGCCATAAAACAAATAATATCTAAATCAAAATTTTGAGACTAGACTAAATTCCAATTCGTTTTCACACTTAGCTTTACCCCCCGATCAACGACGAGGAAGTGGTGAAAAATCTGACTCCATTTTAAGTTATTTTATGTTTATTTTTTATTAAACCCGTATGGATATATAACGAAAATATCGCTCTAATTTACCCTCATTTGAGTGCAAATCGCAATTTAAAATGGAAGATTAAGGCAGAAGCCAGTAAAAAAAATAGATAAAAACACAAAAAAATAAAAAAACAACAAAAAAATAATAAAAAAAAAAATTAAAAAAACATAAAACACCTCAAAATGGGGTCAGATTTTTCACCACGTCCTCGTCGTTGATCCTGGGTAAAGCTAAGTGTGAAAACGAATGGGCATTTAGTCTAGTCTTAAAATTTTTATTTAGAGATTATTTGTTTTATACCTTTTTTTGACATTAAGAAATATATGAAATGAATAAATGCGTGTGATATAATATCAAAAAATTAAAGTTTTAATAAAACAAAATTAATTCACATGTACAACTTTTAAACGATTTAGTTTGTAGACACTTTTTTTAACACAACAAAAAAATCAATTAAGCGGGTAACTTTTATAAACGGGAATGTTTCTGTTTAAGTTCAACGAAATATGCTTGGCTGAGAAGAACTGTATTTCAAATCTAAGTATTTATTTTTTAATTTACTCAGGAGCTAAATTTAAACTGGTGCATTAATGCGGGATGAAATTCAAACCTAAGTAATTATTATTTTATGTATTTAAGATCAGGAACTAAATTTAAGTTGGTACATTAAATCGGAATGAACATCAAAGAATTTTATGTACTAAAGCTCAGGAGTTAAATTTAAACGGGTGCATTTAAGAGGGATTGACTGAATTTCAAATATTTTTTTTTTCTTAATGTTTTATACAAATTACCATATAAAATATGGATTATAAGTTATAAGTATCCAAATTTTAATTATTTATTTATTAATTTAAAAAAATCACAATTCTTGAATACGATATTTTCGTTATATATCCATATGGGTTTAATAAAAAATAAACATAAAATAACTTAAAATGGAGTCAGATTTTTCACCACTTCCTCGTCGTTGATCGGGGGGGTAAAGCTAAGTGTGAAAACGAATGGGGATTTAATCTAGTCTCAAAATTTTGATTTATGTATTATTTGTTTTATGTTTTTTTTACATTAAGAAATATATGAAATACATGATTGCGTGTGATATAATATATAAAAAAATTCAAGTTTTATTAAAACAAAATTAATCCGCACGTAATCCTAATTCAATATTATCAATTCGGTTTTAAAATCTGTTAGTGGCCTCTTTTGACCTATAGTTCAGAGGGGTTAACGCTTTCGGCAATATAAAAATTATTTAATTATTTATTTTTGACTATTTTGAAAATAAAAATGTGTTTTTTTTTTAATTTTTAAAAAACATGAAAATTTTGGTAGGGGACATTTTTGGTTGCATGCACATACGGGTTAAGGATGCCCAAAAAAATTTATGTTTCCAAATTAAGTCAATATGATTAAATAAAAGAACATACAACACAATATTCAACACAAACATGATTTTGGAACCATTAATTTCATAAAACAGTAGTTAAAACCTAAAATAAATCAGTAGGGGACACTTTTGGCCGCTGACCGATTAGGGTTAAAGTCGTCCTATAAATCTATCGTTTCAAAACTAAGTTACCATGATCAAATGGAAAAAGATAGAGCATAATATTGGTCAATTTGTACAATAATGTAGCTTACAAAAAATAAAAACTCAAAAAAATGGCAAAAAATCCGATTTCCTTGAAATCCGCTCAATTGAAATCGCTCCCCACAAAAAACTACCGAACGGATTTTCGCAAAAATTTAAATCTTTAGTATTTATGATGTTTTTAATAACATTGAGTAATAAAATCGATATATTTTGCAATTTTAATAAAAAAAAAAAATTAAATAAAAAAAAAGTGGTTTTGAGAGCCGCGCCAAAAATACGATTTTTTTTGTACCTTAAATAAAAATATCTTAGTGATGGCATAAAATTCCAATATTTAACACAAAAGTTATTAGTATCAAATGCAATAAAAAAAAATTTTTTACTAACCAATAAAATGAAATTTCTATTTTTAAAATTTTTTTTTAAAATTTGGCCATTTTGACCAAAATCTCAATTTTGACCACCGATGCGCTAATAGAGTTTTTGATCGATTAAAAAGTTGTCTTCCATAAAATGCTTATATTACCCCATTCCCACTTTCCCGCACTAAGGACAATCGATCCTTACACTTTGTAGGATTTCGACCCAGTCTAATATATATGCTGCCCATAAGTTAAAAAATGCTGCTTTTGCGACGTTAATGCATGTACAAAAAAAATGTTGTTTGGTTGATGTTTTTCTTGCTACTTTCGCACAAGCATAAATGTTATAGAATGTGTGTGCTTTCCAAAAAATGAATTAAAAAGAATTAATTCAAAAAAAGAATCAAATCAAAAAAAATCAAAAAAAGAATTAAATCAAAAAAAGAATTTATTCAATAAAATAATTAAATAAAAAAAAGAATTGAAAATGAATTAATTCAAAAAAAATTAATTCAACATGAATTCAAAAAGACTTAATTAATGCTTGAATTAATTCTTTGAATTAAAATTGAATTATTAACAAGTAGTCTAGTCCTACGGGCAAGTAGTCTCAAATAATTTAGCGCTAAAATTGTAATGTGCAAAAACGAGACAAAGAGAGATTAAGGAATGTTGTTGTTTCTAAGGATCGTAATATTGTTTGTGTAAAATAAAAATCTTCTGTTAACGTCACACACATGACATCTGTAATGAAATTCGAATCAACTTCTGCTGTTAGTTTGTCAAGCAGAGCAATAGCCTAGATGGTTAAGTGCTAGCTTTGCAATCTGATGGAAAATTTCATGAACGTGGGTTCGATTCCAATCAGAGTCAAGTCTGTTGATGAAAAAACATATAGAAAAAACAGTCTTACAAAAATCAAACAATTTAAATCCAATGTAATTTTCTCCACTGAAGACGTAGAGGTGGCTACAGAAACCATGGTCTGGAATAAATCCACATTAAAAATAATCTTTAGAAATGCAATGTTTTCTTCTTCAATCACAAACCCTTAATAACAAACAGAAATGGCATACGCCGAGAAAAACACAAAAATTCACAAAGTTAATTAATTCTTTTTTAAATAATTCAAATTTAATTCAAAGAATTTATTCAAGCATGAATTAATTCATGAATTACAAAATTAATTCAAAATAATGTGAATTAAATCACAAATTGAATTAATTCTTCAAAGGTCTGATTACATTTTATGACTTTCATACAAATTTTATAAGTAGCAAAGCCTTATTTTCAAAATTGATAGAACATTTACGAAGAACTTGATTGTATGTTACCCAAATGAGCAGAAAAATAAAAATTGGATATTATTCCCCCTAGTAGGCTAGTTGGTAGCGTGCTAGTCTATGAGTCTGTGGGTTCGATTCCCACCAAAGGCCTTGGTTTGAAATAGGTTTTGTGGTAAAAATTGTTATAATTTTTTTGATTTCCATGTAGAGTATTAGGTCAATTCGATTACCTTACTACAATCTACTAATTTTTACACATTTTACTACAGCTGGAATTTTTCAATACAAAAAGTAATCAAGACTTTCCAGTTGTAGTAAAAAATAGTAAGAAATTTAGGTAATCGAATATACCTATTATAAGAATTTTTTTATATTTAAACTCAAAAAATAATTGAACAAATTTTAAAAAATAAGTTTTTTTTTATTTTTATCTAAATTTGTTTTTGAACGGTAAATAGTCTCGACGTGCATCTGGGGCTGTACGAAGAACATTTGAACGACAGGAAGATTTGAAATGGGAAAGCAGCCAGAACTGTCTCCAGGCGAAGGCCTTGTGGACTCGCGGTGGAAAAAGTATCCAAAAAAACAACACTTTCTTTATATGGAAAAATCAGACCTCAGGAAGTATGTAGGCTTAATTACAGGCCATACTGGCTTGAAAGCTTATTTGAAAAAGTTAAAATTGATCAGAGATGGCTTGTGCAGATGGTGTGGGGACGAAGAGATAGTGGAAGATTCATTCCATTATCTTTGTCAGTGCCCTGCACTATCTCGCACTCGATTTAATTGTTTTGGCTTTTACTTCTTTCAGGAACTGGAGGAACTTAGAGATGTCAACCCATGGAAGATGCTTAAATATAGTAGGCTAATTGTAAGTTAACTCGATGAGACATATGAGGCATTCCACACCAAATGTTCTGCAACAAAAAAGTTGTGTCGTGTCAATATGAAATCATTTGCAAAGTATTCGTTCTTAGGGTACTATTAAATAACAAAAACAAAATTTAAGTTTTTTCAAAAAGTGGGCCTTGTAGGCGTGGTCTAATATTGAAAATATCAAACTTTTTTGCCTGAGTATCTTTACTTCAATATTTATGCAAATTAAATGAAACACAGTAAAGTCTTTAAGAAAAAAGTTTTTTATAGATTTTTGTATGGGCTATCGATTAAAAAAATAAAAATTGGAAAATTTTCAGAAGAAGTTCTGAATTTTTCAAATTTAAACTTAAACTTTAATTATCAAAAAACATTCCGCAATTTTATTTCCTTTTTTTAATTAAAAAAAAAATAAAAAATGTTTTTCTATCTGTTCTGAAGTTTTCAGAGATGTGTTTTGCCTTGTTTTCGAGAAATCAAATGTTAAAGATTGCACTACGCTAATTTTATACAATAATGGTGTATATAATGTGTGCGTATGAGTAATAAAAACACTTAAACAATATTTAAAATAAAGATGGGATCGTAAATGAGTTTTTAATAACGATTACGCACGCTCATGAAAGAAAAAATTTAGTCACGCACTATATTTTATTTTGCTCACTCTCATTCACGCACACGTGAGTAGAAAAAAATAAGTCACGGTCACGAAGTTCACGTGCGTGATAATAAATAAAAACTCATTCACGCTCCCATCGCCTCTTAAAACATTGATTAAGTATTAATATTACTCATACGCACACGTTTTATACACCATTATTGTATAAAATTAGCGTATTGCAATCTTTAACATTTGATTTCTCGAAAACAAGGCAAAACACATCTCTGAAAACAGAACAGATAGAAAAGCACTTTAACTTTTTTTTAAATGTAAAAAAAATAAAATTGCGGCATGTTTTTTGATAAATAAAGTTTAAGTTTAACTTTGAAAAATTCAGAACTTCTTCTGAACATTTTCCAATTTTTATTTTTTTAATCGATAGCCCATACAAAAATCTATAAAAAACTTTTGTCTTAAAGACTTAACTGTGTTGCATTTAATTTGCATTAATATTGAAGTAAAGATACTCAGGCAAAAAAGTTTAACATTCTCAATATTTGACCACGCCTACAAGGCCCTCTTTTCTGTTTGTTTGTTCTCTATACAAATTTGCAATTCTCATCGGATTTTCCTCAAATTTGGCATACCCATCAACCACGCCAACTTTTGACAAAAAAAACGTAAAACGAATTGTTTCTGTGGTAGGCCTCTATATTTTAAAAATTTTCACTTACATTTCAAAAATATTTAAATATTATTTAGAAATGTTTAATTTTTAAAAATTTTCCAATTACATTTTAAAACTTTTGATTTTTATTTCAGAAATTTACATTTATATTTCAGAAAATTCCATTTATATTTTTAAAAATTTCAGAAATTTCTAAAACAATTTTGTATTTTTGAGGTTTCCATTTGTAAAAATTATAACGCAAATGAAAATGTCTAAAATGCAAATGGAAATTTCTGAAAAGCATTTAGAAAATTCAGACATATAAATAAACAAGTAAAAAAGTTAAATTCGGCCTTGCCGAATGTAGTGATACCCTCCACAATTTCAACAAGATTATTGCAAACAACTTTTAAAAGGAAATTACTTTTGAAAAAAAAAATTAAAAAAATATCCGCGAAAAAAAATTTGGTAAAAAAAAAAATCCGCGATTTTTTTCTTTTTTTGTCAAAAAATATGTTTGCACTTGTTTAAATACCATTTGGTGTTCAATTATGTTCACAATTGTCATCCAGAAGTCGAATTAAAGCATTTTGTATTTTTAGGTTATGTTGAATGTACTGAAATTTTTGAGGTGTGCTTACATTTTCGTTCATAACTTTTGAACCGCTGAACCGATATCGCTCAAATGCAATACCAAACTTCTCGGGAGAACTTCCAATATATATGTTAAGTTTCAGTCATCTCTGTGCAATATTTTGTCCGCGAGAGCATTTTCAACAGACAGACAGACGGACAGACGGACATCGCTAGAATGTCTTAAAATCGATCGGGCATCATGAATATATATACTTTATGGGGTCCCAGACCGATATTTCGATGAGTTACAAACGGAATGACAAACTTATATATACCCTCTATCACTAAGTGGAGGGTATAAAAAAAGTGTGGTCGGCAGAAAAGGAGAATATGAATCAGTGTTGTCAGATTTTTAGGGGTTTTTCTGGGGGGGAAAACTTTCGACTTTGACTTATCATAACTTTTTATATAATGATTGGATTTTTTCAAAATTGGAATTTTTGGTTTCTTCAACATTTTCTCTATAAGAGTATTACCTCAGATTGTATTATTTTTTCCGAGCTAATGTTTCTGTAGCCAAAAATCTATAAAAAGTCAGAAGACAATTTTTGTGCATTTTTTTTAACGACAGTCAATACATTAAACGTTTAAAAAAGTAAATATATTAGACGTTTTAGCATGTTTAACGGATCAGTCTAATAGAAAAAAGGCTCAAGAAGCTTAATTGACCATAATCTAAGCTATTCACCGTTTATTTTAAAAGTTATGATTAGTCAAAGTCGATTTAGGGGTTTTTCTGGGGGGAAAACCCCTAAAAACCTGACAACACTGATATGAATGCAATGGTATATGAAAATAAAAATGCATGTGTTGGTGTATTTCTCAAACAAAGCGACCCAGTTGGCAAAAAGTCATATACGCAAATGTCGTCAAGGAAGTCCTCAGGACATTTTGGAATTTGTCGCCTATATAATATTGATGAGGACAACTTAAGTAACAAAACCGTGTATTTTGTCGTGATTTAAACCGTATTTACGACTTTATAAGCGACAAATTCTTAAATTCGTCTTGGATAAGACTTTATTGGGGACAACATAGCGACCATTGCATGAATTTTGTCGTTTTTCAAACCACATTGACGACAAAATGCATGCATGTGTCGCATATCTTGTCTTGAATAAGACTTTATTGTGGACAACATATGCTACCACTGCATGCATTTTGTCGTATCATAAACCACATTGACGACAAAATGCATGCAACTGTCGCAAAATAATCCTCAATAAAGTCGAATTCAAGACAAGATTAGCGACAATTGCATTATTTTGTCGATAGTTAAGCTACATTGACGAATATATGAGCGACAATGTTATAAACATATCGTCAATCACATTTTGTTGACGACATTCTGATCGACAATAGTATTTGAAGTGTCGTGAATTAAAAACATGTTTAGGTTTTAAGTGTGATCGCCATGGACTTGCCTAAAAAATAATTTCCTTATTTTTGGGCTTGTACAACCACACTCAACTCAACTCATAGCGTTTAACAATAAGCCCATTAAAAAAGTGTTTGCCTGCGGAATTTCAGATATGTCTCTTGAAAATTTGAATTTGTTTTGTCGATTTAATTAAGAAAAAAAAGTCCCAAAAGACGTCATCTGATTTTTCAGTTTTTGCAAACTTTATTACCTATATCTGTATGATATTTTGATTACCTTTTATTATAATATTATCATCCCATGAAAATATTATAACGACAGTAATTATCATTTTTCCTGGGTTTTAGCCGGAATTTAGAAACATCCACGCCTATATATTTATGGACGACAAAACGAAACATATTGTCGTCCATATGATCGTCGACGACATAATAAGCGATATTGTCCTCAACGACAGTGTCGTCCATATGGTCGTCAACGACATTATGGCGATAATGTCGCTCACATTGTCGTAAACGATTTTCCGGACACTTGTGTGAAAAAGTCGTCAACGATTTGCTTGGACTGTCGCCTACGCGTCGTCAAGGATTTTCTACGGTCGTGCACGCGTCGTCAAGAATGTCTTCAAGACATGGCCAACTGGGGATATAAACCAGCTTGTTGTTGTATTTTTATTGTTACCCAGTTGGCAAAAAGTCATATACGCAAATGTCGTCAAGGAAGTCCTCAGGACATTTTGGAATTTGTCGCCTATATAATATTGATGAGGACAACTTAAGTAACAAAACCGTGTATTTTGTCGTGATTTAAACCGTATTTACGACTTTATAAGCGACAAATTCTTAAATTCGTCTTGGATAAGACTTTATTGGGGACAACATAGCGACCATTGCATGAATTTTGTCGTTTTTCAAACCACATTGACGACAAAATGCATGCATGTGTCGCATATCTTGTCTTGAATAAGACTTTATTGTGGACAACATATGCTACCACTGCATGCATTTTGTCGTATCATAAACCACATTGACGACAAAATGCATGCAACTGTCGCAAAATAATCCTCAATAAAGTCGAATTCAAGACAAGATTAGCGACAATTGCATTATTTTGTCGATAGTTAAGCTACATTGACGAATATATGAGCGACAATGTTATAAACATATCGTCAATCACATTTTGTTGACGACATTCTGATCGACAATAGTATTTGAAGTGTCGTGAATTAAAAACATGTTTAGGTTTTAAGTGTGATCGCCATGGACTTGCCTAAAAAATAATTTCCTTATTTTTGGGCTTGTACAACCACACTCAACTCAACTCATAGCGTTTAACAATAAGCCCATTAAAAAAGTGTTTGCCTGCGGAATTTCAGATATGTCTCTTGAAAATTTGAATTTGTTTTGTCGATTTAATTAAGAAAAAAAAGTCCCAAAAGACGTCATCTGATTTTTCAGTTTTTGCAAACTTTATTACCTATATCTGTATGATATTTTGATTACCTTTTATTATAATATTATCATCCCATGAAAATATTATAACGACAGTAATTATCATTTTTCCTGGGTTTTAGCCGGAATTTAGAAACATCCACGCCTATATATTTATGGACGACAAAACGAAACATATTGTCGTCCATATGATCGTCGACGACATAATAAGCGATATTGTCCTCAACGACAGTGTCGTCCATATGGTCGTCAACGACATTATGGCGATAATGTCGCTCACATTGTCGTAAACGATTTTCCGGACACTTGTGTGAAAAAGTCGTCAACGATTTGCTTGGACTGTCGCCTACGCGTCGTCAAGGATTTTCTACGGTCGTGCACGCGTCGTCAAGAATGTCTTCAAGACATGGCCAACTGGGTAGTTGCAAATTTTGTTGACATTCGTGTTGAATACATGTAAATAACCGAATGTGTTCGGGATCCATGTGCAATTGATGCCGACCACTGATTTAGACATTTTTGAAATGAAAAATTTTTAATATACAAATGAAGATTTTTTAAATACAAATGCAATTTTCTGAAGAGAATTTACAAAACTTTAAAAAATTTGACTCCAACAATGGAAGTATCGCAACCCTTATAAACCGATTTGCCTGATCCCTAAAATATATATAAATTTAAGGTTGGGGTTTCTAGGCTTATCGGCCATATTTGGGTTCAAAAAATTGGGCCAAAAATTGGCGAAATAGTATTTTGGATTTTTTAACGATTTCTTTCTAAGAAACTACATGATGTTTCCATATAAAAAGAAAGGTTTTTTAAATGCCTATCCAACGGTGGCATAACCTTGTAAAAATTCGGCGTCGTTAAATATTTTTTTCATCAAAATGTGTAAATTTTGGGGGGGGGGGGTATTTATATGAAGACATAGACCTACGATATCCATATGAATACGAAATAATCTTTATTAAATTTAAGTCGACACGTTTTTTGCCCTAGATGATATTCCTGTTAGGTCGGGACACAGAAAATAAAATCGTCAAATTTAAATCAACAAACAGCAATTGTAAATCACCCAAACATGATATCAACCAAATAAAACGGCCGCCTGTTAGTCTATCATACAAAACATCGATTTTGTTTTCAAAAAACTAAGTCAAGTAATTTTATTTCAAAATTATTTTATCATGTCAACAAATTGTTTTCGTGTTTGTTGAATTTCTTTGTTGAAAAAGAAAATATAATTTTTTACGTTTGTCAGATCAACAAATTGTGTTTGTGTTTGTTGAATTTCTTTGTTGAAAAAAAATTTAAGATTTTGTACGTTTGTCAATTCAAATAATAATTTTAGAGAACTATTACAAACTCGTTTATCAATTTTTTTAAAAAAAATGTTCAACAATCAATATTTAAGTACAAACGTTAACTGATATCATAAATTTCCGTATAGGAGCACTTTCAGTGAAGAAGTTATACTGTATACAGACTAGCTTAATTTTAAAATCACCATGTGATTTTCCTTTGAACAAAATCACATAGTGATTTACAAAATCATCTCAAATTGTACTAGCATAAAGAAAAATTGCAAAATCATCTCAACTTACCATGGTAAGTTCTTGTAGTGTGAACATGGCCTTAATTGTGTTCACAAATATGGGGGTCAATATAACAATTCGTTTTTTTTCTGTGGAGTTATCAAAATTTTCCCGACTTCATAAGGAGACAACGAAATTTTTAAACACTGATATGGCCGATAAACCGAGACACCCCAACCTTAATATCTTTTTATATATATTTTAAATTTCATGCAAATCGGTTCATAAGGCTTGAGATACTTCCCTTGTAAGACATTTTAGCGATGTCCGTCCGTCAATCCGCCTGTGGAAGACACGATACAATCTAAAGTAAAACAGCTAGTGTCCTAAAATTTTGCACGAATATGTCTTATGGTCTTGGGGTGGGGAGAAAAAGTTCCCCCTTTAAGAAATAAACAAACCTCTAAAAAAACGCAATTTTTTAAAGTTTTTTTGTTCATTTGTTAAGCAGATAAAACATTTTTATATAAGAAGAAGTTCAAAGTTTGGTAGTTGGATCCAGGGGAGTAGAAAATTTCATTTGTTTTGGTCCGTCACCTATGTTAGCGTGGATAAAAAAAATCATTAAAATAATGATAAAATTTTAACTATAGTGCAAAAAGCATTAAAACTCCCCCAAGTAAAACAAAATACGTCCCTTCATTTTTTATTTTTCGTTTGGAGGGTATCAAATATTCGGCACAGCTGAATTTAACACTCTCATTTGTTTTTTTACTATTTTTTATACATTAAAATTTGCCTACATACATATGTACTTCTAAAAATGTTTTGTCAATGGTATATCTGGACTCAAGTCTGGGCAAGTCGAATTTAAGATTTTTTACTTGTTTTGCATTCAGCTTGATTTTTTGAACACATTTCTTAATAATAAAATTACACTAAAAAAAATTAATTGAGTTTAACTGCCATTAAAAAATTTATTAAAAAAGGCATATAAAAACCCGGTTTTCGACAGTCAATAACCCGGTCTAGCCGGTTTTAAAAAAACAAACTTTGCAAACTACAAAAAACAAAAAACAAACTGGTCCAATCAGCCTAGTAATTAATAAAAAATTTTGATTTAAATAAATTTTTATGGTTGTTTTTAGGAAATTAAATACTTTTTGTACAAGAAACCGAAAAGAGAAAAATAAAAATTAGTTTATTTTCATTTCGAGAGTCTCGTTAGCGTAATTACTTACAAGGAAGGTCTTTCACAGGTCAACCACTGATTGTCCTGAAACTTGAATATGGGAATGAGGGAGAAAAAATACGAGCTACATGTTTTTTTTTCGCTTCCCAATTTCAAATTTAAAAAAGAGCTTTTGGGAAAATCCGTATAAAAGCCGAACTAGCAGGAATTTCGTCAAACGAAAAAATACGGGTCTTCTTAATTTTGATAGAGGTCATTATATATGATTTGGTGGTCGTACATCTCCCTATA
This sequence comes from Pegoplata infirma, assembly GCA_963921195.1. NCBI lineage: Eukaryota > Metazoa > Arthropoda > Insecta > Diptera > Anthomyiidae > Pegoplata > Pegoplata infirma. The sequence goes on from OY992541.1 coordinate 7,703,316, forward strand.
AACTACCCCAACGATTATTAATTTTTGACAATAACAAACTTAACGAAGCCGAATTTGGACACGACCGATACACCATTGTATAGGCCTTCAAAAAACCTTTCGACCTGTATAAAATGTTCATATAGTTTCTTTTGAAGAAATGGAAAATTGAAAAAATCCTCAAAAAACTAAAAAATCCCGTATTTCCCCCCTTCCCTTTGACCCGCTAAAAGTGAGATTGGGCAGTGTGAAGGATATAAAAATTATGTATATAACATAGTATAAAAACTTTAAAGCCTAAACTAATTTTCTCGAAAACAAACAATAACTTCTCTCTGAAAATTTGAAATTTTGTACAGAATTTAATGAAATTTCTTCTAAAAATATTTAAAAAAAAAAATTAAATCCAATCCAACTTTTATCCAACAATATTTTTTTTTGTATGTTTTTTGCAGCACTGTGTTATTTATGGAAGAATTCTATAATAGAAGGTTTTATTAAAACACGCCATTGCAAATGGTACATAGTTTCTAGAAATACAACTCTGAAAGTACCGAGAATCCAGTAAAAGAAGAAATTTGTTATCTTGTTCCAATATTAGTAATGAACAATATTATCTTTGAGAGCACACTTGCTACAGTTTTATGTATCAAATCAGTGGACCGTAATTCCTTTTGTTGTTTTTAAAAACGGCATATGTATTATGACTATATATATACATACGCACGACTATGTACATTCATATATGAATGTAAAACATACATACATTAATATATAGTATGCATATACACTCAGAAAATTATTACAATTACTGCGTGTAACCCAGCTAGAATTTTTTTTTTTTAAATTTTAATCAAATTCTAGTCTTTTTCTGTTTCGAAACCCTTTAATTGAATACCGGTACCAATACCAATACCGAAATTCAGTTTTGGTATCGGATACCGGTATCCAAAAACCTTTTCCTTCGGTACCAGTATTGAAACGGTTTTTCCTAAAAACAATGTGCTCGATTCTGGAATACGATTTCACCATTCCATTTGATATTCTATCGAGTTTTAAGATTTTTAAATTTGTTCTTGTAATTACTAAAGATATTAACTAGATCTTTAACCGTTACAAGAAAAAAAAATCTTAAAATTCGAAAGAATATCAAATTTTTAAAAATTGGGTGAATGGTGAAGTCGTATTCGAGAATCGAGCACAATGTTTTTATTCCAAAAAAAATTAATAAAAAGTTTGTAAATTGTAGTTTTTGTAAATGAAAAATCGTACTAACATGACGTACGATTAATAGATTTTATTTTGCGTTGAGAGCACAGTTTTTACTTTGCTTTTTGTAAGAATTATTCATGTTAAAAAGTGACGAATATTGTGAACAACAGTTCCTAACATTTTTTGGGTCATGTCCCACTTTAAGTTAAACAAGTAAGAGTGTTAAATTCGGCTGTGCCGAATCTTTTATACCCTCCAACATGCAACAAAAAATAAAAAAAATCCCAGGGGGTTTTTTTTGGGGGGGGGGGGGTCGGTAGTTGTAATTGGGAGGGGGCAAACTTCCTCTCGAATATGTGTTTTTGCGCTAAAGAAATACAAGTTTATCAATATTTAAAAAAAAAAAAATATTCCATGCCCATAAAAGGGGGGCGGACCGCAAAAACGACATTTTCTAATTCTCTGAGTCCAAATGCAGGACTTTTAACTTCTTGAAGCATAAAAATATTGCATTTGTTAAACAAAAGCACAAAAAAATCATGTAAAAAAATTGTGTTTTTCAGATGGGGGAACTTTTTGCCCCCTGGTCCGATTTTGCTCATTTACGAACTTAACTGCCTAGGAACATAAGACATATTCGTGCCAAATGTCGGGAGTCTAGCTCTTTTATTTTGGACTGCATCGTGTTAACTACAGACGAACGGACGGACAGACGGACAGATGGGCCTCGCTGGAATGTCTTAGAATCGATCACTGATCATAAATGTATATACTTTATGGGGTCCTACACTAAGAAAAAAAAATTCTCAAATCAAACATAAACAACCTCATATTGAAAATAAAACAGTGACAAAAGTCAACAAACTTTGTTTTTTCTCAATTTGAAAATATTCATGGACACTTTTAATATGACTTGAGAAACAAAGAATATGTTTCATGTTTAAATCAAAGGTGCCCATAATCAAATTAAAGTGATAGTCGTTTTCAATTTAAAATTGACCATTATAAATATATATTTTTTTAAATTTATCTCCTAAATTTTTTTTTGAAATAAAACAACTAAATTTTTGTTATACATATGTATATTTTTTATTTTTCTTCAAAATAATTAAAAGGGTACATTTGTGTTATAAAATTTGTTAATCGTCGCTGCTTTAAAGAAAACACCACCCTTTCAAGCATTTTTTAAGATGCCCACAAATTTGCAATTTTACCGTTTCGTGGTGCTTGAATGTAATATATATTTTACAAATATTTTAATAATATTGCAATAGCCTATTTCCATTAAGTTGACTTATAAAAAACACCCAACAGTTCACAATTAAGCTTTTCTTTAAGTTTCTTAAAAAAAAAACAAGTAGGAAAATTATAGTCGGTCAAGACCGACCATATATAATACCCTACACCAGAGTTTCCCGGAAAATGGGGCCCAAGTTCAAACATCGACTGATTAGATCTATATTTTGTCAAATCTTTAATAAGTGTAAAAAACACTCTCAAATCAAATTTGAGTGAAATAGGCTTCTTTTTGTTGACAATAAACCGCTTCAACTGAATATCGGGCGAAATTTTCAAGTCCAAAAATGGTCCGATGATAATCAGATTTGATAAGGTTATTAAAGTACGCGTTTAACATAAACAAACAGAATTTTAATAAAATATTTTCTATTTTCATGAAATTTGAGAGATTTATATGAAAATCGGGAAGGTGGTTTGTATGGGGGCTACAAGAAGAACTGGTCCGATTTCTTTAAAATTCGGAATGGTGATTTGTGTGGATGAAACATGATTACCTGCCAAATTTCGAAAAGATACCTATGAAAATGCGGTTGTTAGAGTCATTTGAGCCAAAACTAAAGAGGACCTTTGTTAGGGGGGGGGGGCTAGGTCTAAATATGGACCGATTTTTTCCAATTTCAATAGGCTTCGTCCTTGGGCCAAAAGAGGCTTATGTTTCAAATTTCAAGTCAATTGATTAAAAATTGCGACCTGTATCGTGTTTACATCGCTAAATCGACTCAAAAAGTGATTCTAAGTCGATCGGCATACTTAAAAGTGGGTCTAGGACCAATATTTCGGGTAGTTACAAACATCAGCACAAACTCATTATACCCTGTACCACAGTGTGGTGTAGGGTATAATTAAATACACACAAGTGTTTTCGAAAGAGCAGCGACGGTATTGAATAAAAGAACATATTCCTAGTAGTCATTTCAAGTTGATGATCCCGTCCTAGACTCCATATAACATTCGACTTCATAAAAATCTTTATCTTTTTTCTTTTCACTGTTTTGAACTTTATCTTGACACTTTACTTTTTACTCAATTTTTGTTATTCTTTTTATTTAATTACTTATTTATTAACTTTTTAAAATTTAACATTTTATATTGAAATTTGTTTTTTTTAATGGCACACCACGATAATTTTTAATTATAATTGATTATTTTCGTAGCGTCATTGTTAAAATTGTTTAAAACTCATATTTAAAATGTTTATAATCAAAAGGACGATGGCGATACCATGAAATGAAAATGAGTACTCGAATACTTAATTCAATCAAGCAAAATTTTAAAATTAAAGCCAAAACATTTAAAATTTTAAAAAGTTCATCTTCATTATTAAAATTTTTTTAAAAATTTTGAGGATTTTAAAAATGAGTATGAAAATTTTTGATTTGACTACGATTTTTTCCCTCAGTGTAGACCGATATTTTGATGCGTTACACACGGAATGACAAAGTGAGTACACCCCCACACTGTAGTTGGAGGGTATAAAAAATTACATTGTCCCCCCAAAACTTTGTAAATTTTACAATTTTTTCTTATAATTCAAGATTCCAACAAAGAGTATAAATAAATAGATGGCAGTGGAGAGATATACAAATTTTGGATGAAACTTAAATCTCGTATTAACATTTCTGTCAGATCTTTTAAATGTCACCTTTTTGTAGACTTAATGTTGTGGCAATATTCAGAATATTCAATTTTTTAAAGCAATTTGGTTATGAATTCGCTAAATTAATTCATATCGGGTTTCATATTCGCTAAATTCAACTTTTTTGGTACATATTTTTTTCAACATATTTTGATGAAATATGTAACTTAAGCGTTTTTTAGTCTAAGAGTGAAGACTTTAGAAGTTGGATAAAAATTATATACAGTGACTCAAACAGTGACTCTTTAAAGGAAAAGTTTTCAATACTAAACCTTTTTATCAGGGACAGGAACTTCATGCACTAAAAAACTATTTAGTCGCCTAAAAATATGTCTTAAATATGCACTTAAAATCATAAATATCCACTTGTTTTTTTTTACTTTTATTTAAAAAAAAAAAAAACATTTGAATTCAGTCTGACATTGTAACTAACGAATTGATGCCATTTTAAAGAAAATTCTTTGATTTGCAAAGATATTCTGTTTATGCTGTTCTATTACCAAAGAAAAAAAAAATATGCACTTGCATGAAAGTCCTCTCCTTGCTTATTATCAGGGACAGGACTTCATGCACTAAAAAACTATGTCTTAGGAGCCTAAAATATGCATTAAAAAAACCTTAAAATATGCACTAAAAACTATAAAAATATGCACTAAAAATTATAAAAATAGTGCATTTTTACTTTTATGACCAAAAATCCACACCTATCCAAAAATTTCATTTCGATTTTTATGGCTTAATTTTGTAAAATGCTGTTGTAACAAAAACAAATTACACAGAAATTTTGACAACACAGCTCGTTGCGTTTTACAAAATTTTTTTATTTTTTTTACTTTGTTAGCTTATTAACGAAAAAACAACATTTGGAACAAGTATTTCGGTTCCAAAATTGACCTCGAAAAAAATTAACAATGTCCAAAACAGTTCATAAAAAATAGAAAAAAAGCTTAAACTAAAATTTTATACAAAATATGACCCGAAATAATAGCAAAATATGCAAATATATGCATTTTCAGCAAAATATGCAAAAATATGCACTAATAAATCGATGGCACTTTTAAGCAAATTCTTTGATTTGCAGAGATATTTGGTTTATGCTGTTCTAAGACTAACGGGATAAAACATGCATTTGCATAAAAGTCCTCTCCCTGCTTATTATTAATCGACTATTTTTTACATTTTCCAGCCTGACCCTCGTATCTCATTTAACATTTGCTCAATCTGAACGCTATCAATCTTAAATTAAAGCTTGAACAATTTTCTTTAAAGCATTTTTTAGAAAATAGTCGATTGATAATACTGCGGATTAATATTGAAAACTTTTCTTTTAAATAAATACTATAAAATATATAATATTATATTATGCTCGTATGTTTGAGTCTTTGTATATACAGGGTGGTCGAATAACAAGTATCTTTTTAAAACTTGCAATGAAATGAACAATACTCAATAGTTTTGGAACCTTATGCCTTTATTTGAAAGAGCAAATATTCCTATAATATATATATAACGACTTCCTTCATGTGGCTGCCTGGGTTAGCTCCGCAGTAGCTCATCCTCGGCACCCATTTTTCTAATGTTTCTGGTTCTATCTCACGAATAGCTTGAACGATATTCGTCGAAAGGGCCTAGAATATTTCTGGATTTCCCATGTTGCATGAATCTTTAACGAGACCCCTCAAAAAAATTTCTAAAGGTTTTAATCGGCAGCTCTGAAGTGATCAATTGTCACTGCGAATATGGCTAAAAACACGATTTCCGAACTAACAAGGGAAGTCTCCCTGGTGTCACCCTCCGATCTTCATGAAATTTGGATATGTTGTTAAGAACGAAAATTAATTCGACCCGTATTTTTTTTTAGCGGCCCAAACTCATTTTTAGGGGGGGTCGATTTGTATGGGAGGAAATTGACCTTTTTCAGTTTTTTTACGATTTACGCCTATTTAAACAAAATTAATATAGGCATGTGTGGTATCAGATTAAAGGTATTAAAAATGCCTATCTCGTGGTGCTAACAACGGGCCAAAGAAGTTAATATTTTTCGACTAATTAACAAAAATGTCCTAAAATTTTGGTATTTTACTCAATAAGAAGAAAAGTTGTGCATGTTTGGACACGTTCTTAGCACACGTAGATAGGTTTTCCAAAGACCTTTCATTTAGTATGCAACATGACTAGGTTTCTTTGCATAATATAGGAGATAAACGAAAAAAACTGAAAAATGGCCTTGTCTTCCCCCCTCCTTTTTACCCCCTAAATATGAATTTGGGCCGCTATAAAAAAATACGTGTCCCTTTATTTTTTCCGATCTACAAAATAAAACCAATTCCATAAAGATCCGCGGGTGACACTAGGGAGACTTCCCTTGTAAGTGCGCAAAATATCGATTGTTTGATGGACTATGGGACATATTGCGACATCCTTCTGAAAATAAATGTCATCCAAGTTGATATATTCTATTACGGCCAACAAAAAGTCGGTAATCATGGCTCTGTAGCGCTCATCTTTGACGAAAATGGGGTTTTCAGCTGTATTTTTGAAAATATTGTGTAATGATGCTGATACTCAAATCTGTTGCTTCCTATAGATGAATCGGATTCTTTGCAATACCGTGCGAGTTTTACGATCCCAAGATGTAGCAATTTGTTTGTTAACATAACCTCATTTGAGTGTCTTATTTCGGTTAAAAACTTTTTTTCGAAAAACGTGCAGTTTGGCAGCGCAGTACTGCGCTACAACGCGATACAGCGGAGCAAGCCGAGTACGCATCAATGAAGTCGTTTGCCATAAAAAGCGGGAATGTTTGCTCTTTAAAATAAAGCCATAACATTCCAAAAAAAGTTGAGTATTGATCATTTTTACTTGTTATTGGACCACCCCTTATTAGAATATCCAATTAATCGGGTTTTTGTTCGATTAACATAAAGTTTTTTAAAATACTAAATTATTTCTCATATAATTTATGTCAATATTCAAAAAATGTTAACAAAACCTTAAATTGCCAAGTCCGACAATAAAAAAACCTTTTCATTCATATAATATGTTAATATAGTTCCTCTGGAAGAAATACCAAAAAAATCGAAAAAAACATAAAAAATCTCGTTTTTCACACTCTCATTTCTCCCCTTTAACCCTCACGATAGCCGATAAAAAAAAAACGGTAAATCTTAGATTTTGGTCCTCTATAACATATCAAAAGTGCAGTACAATCGGATTGTGAGCTATCCCAGCAAAAATAAATCGAGATTTTGGCGACACAGCATCTTTTTATAACATACCGAAGCGCATCCAAAGAGCGCTCTTGAGGATGCAATAAAAGTAAGGGGAAAAAATTTTAAATTTTAGTTAAGATTTTTTATATAAAACTTGTAATATAAAATTATTTTTTGATAAAATTCCACACTTGCTTTCCTTTTAATTATTTTTAACACTTTTTGAATGTAAAAGCATACGTTTTGGACTAAGACACATGATTTGACTGCATCTCTATTGCGCATTAATGGGCGCTGCAAAGAGTGCTTCAATCATAACATCTTCAACACATTTTGAATAATGATAAATAGGCCAACCAAAAAACAGCAAATGCTTATTTATATTTATATTTATATTTATATTTCAGAAATTTCTATTTATATAAAAGAAATTTCCATTTATATTACAGAAATTTCCATTTATATTACAGAAATTTCCAAATGTATTCAAGAAATCTCAATTTTTATTTCAAAAATTTTCTGAATGGGCAATTCCACCTCAAACCACGCAGCATTCGGATTTGTCACCTTCGATTTTAATAAAATTTGCCAAATATATTGCAAATGGATATTGTTCCTAAAATCATTACCTTTCTGGCTCCAAAACCTTTCGGTTTTCGAAATATGGCGGCTTAAAAATTGGTGAAAACGTAAAAATTTCAATAAGGTACACATACAAAGTGGCCCCTAACTTATAAACTATACAACTTACAGTTTCCAGATAGGTACCATTTTAAAGGTGAAAAGATTATATTAAAAATGACGTGTATAAATTTTTTTTGTAATGAAAGGTCAAAGGTCATATTTCAAGGTCTAATGTTCAAAGACATATATCTCTAAATCCGATATTTTTAAAATTCTCAAAAAAATATATGATAATAAATATGTCTTCCCCTACATTTGTATCCATTTAATTTTAAGGTGGACACTCATTTGGTTCCGAAGTTATGGAGGAAAACGTGCTCGAAGATAAGATTTTCTCTATGAGTTCATATGCAAAAGCTTACACACACGCAACAGTATAGCAGTAAACAAACAATGGGCCGGACCTAAAAACTAAACTCATTGTTCAGCAATATTTCGACCTCCTGAATTTGATTTCACTATCAAAATTAAATTTTATCGTGGGGTTTTCTTGTTTTTACAAGGAAAATCTTCAAAGTGAACATATGTAATTTCTTTGAAATGTATGCCCAAGAAAGACAAAAAATACCTACCTAACGACCTGTCTGAGCTTATTGATCTATATTTAGTTTTTAATGGTTAAGCAGGGGTCAAAAATTACCCATTTTTACTAATTTTCACTTTTAGGTACTTAGATGCCACATATCAGATCCGTTTCATTTAAAAGCTAATTTTTGCAGTCAGTTTGAGACATTTTATTTGTTGCATAATTGTTTTAGTTAAAAATGCATAGTTTTTGTTAAACAAATTAAAATATTGGTACTATTTTCTATTTAAATTAAGCAATCACATGAATTTTTTATTAGCAGTATTCCTTACAGGTCGGCTTTCATCCGTATTTTAGAAAAAAAATATTTTTTTTAGTGTGTCCAAAATAAAATAAATTTTAAAGAAATTCGAAACATTAGTATTTTCATTTCTAAACCATTTTTCATTTCTAAACCATTTTTATGCTTGATTATATTCTTTTTTATGAGCTTTATTCCGATTTGAACAAACGGCTCCCCCACCCCATTGCTATTTCCCTAATATAGAAGAATATATGTTTCGAATGAAACCGATCTGTTATATGTGGCATCGATATAAAGTACCTAAACTTTAAAATAACTAAAAAAAAACGACAAGCTCAGACTGGTTGATTTTAAATTTATTTTTTTAGCTTGTGTATAAATTTCAAAGATGTCAGGTATGTTCACTTTCGAGGAATTTCCTTGTAAAAGAACAAGAAAACCCCTACAAAAGAACTCAAAATACATAAAAAGTAGTATGTCTTATTCTAGGCCCGCACCTTTGTTTACGACTATGTATATTGTTTTGTTTGTGCAATCTTTTTCATATGAACTCGAAGAAAAAACCTTACCTTCGAACACGCTTTCCTCTGTAACTTTGGAACCATATGAGTGTCCACCCTGAAATTTTGATACAAATGTAGGAAAAGACCTGATTGTTATCATATATTTTTTTGAGAATTTTAAAAATATCGGATTTTGAAATATAGGTCTTTGAACATTAGACCTTGAAATATGACCTTTGACCTTTCATTACAAGAAAAAATTGTATATGTCACTTTTAAGGTAATCTTTTCACCTTTCAAATGGTACCTATTTGGCAATTGTAGGTTTTATAGTTTTAATGTTATGGGTGGTTTTGTATGTGCACCTTATTGAAAATTTGACGTTTTTGCCAATTTTCAAGACGCCATATTTTGAAAACTAAAAATTTTTGGAGCCTGTGAGGAAATGATTTTATGAAAACTGCCCATTTTAAATACTTTTTCGAATTTCATTAAAATCGGAGGTGACAAATCCGAAAATGACAGTTTTCTGTGCGGTTTGACATGGAATCACCCGAATGCTTTTCAGAAAATTCCATTTGTATTTAAAAAATTTCCATTTAGATTTTAGAAATCTCGTATTGTATTTAAAAAATGTCCTATTATACATCAAAATTTTCTTAATTCTTTCCAGAAAATTCATTTATATTTCCATCATTTATAAAATTTTGAAATATAAATGGGAAGTTCTTAAATAGAGTTGGAAATTACTGAAACTTGATAGATGTTTCTGATATATACTTGGATGTTTCTGATATAAAAATAGAAATTTCTGAAATATAAATGGAAATTTCTGACATAAAAATGTTTAATTTTTTAACAATACAATTGTATTTAAGAAATATTTAACTGAGTTTCATAAATAGTCAATTATATTTCATATTTTCCAATTACTTTAATCACACTCAGAAAATTATGTAAGTTACTACATGTTAGTTGTTTGCATATTTTACAGTAATTAGTTGTTTTCAACTACAAAGTCAGTTGTTTTTGTATGAAAAATATCAAACAACTATTTCTGTTAGTTATTTTAAGTCGTTTTTTTTGAATAACTTACAAAAAAGTACTGTAATGTAGTAACAGTTATTTAAAGTAGTAAATTTTATTTTTTCCAAAAAATTAAAATAAATTTTGTTTTTTTTTTTTTAAAAAAAAAAAACTTGGAAAAAATTTGGTCTTCAGTTTTTTTCTAAAAAATTTTTGAAAAAAAAAAATTTATATATTGATTATTTTATTTTTACTACATTTTAGTGTTTTTGACTACAAATGTAAGTAGTTTTTACTACATTAGTCAGTTGTTTTTTGTCAGTTAAAATAACTAACATTGTTAGTTGATTTAACTGAAAAAGTATTTGACCCCAAAACAACTTACAAAGTAGTTATTTTAACTGACATTTTCAGTTGATTTTACTAACATAATTTTTTTAGTGCAGCTCAAAAAAAATACATTAATTCACTGCATTTTTATAGCGCTTTAATCAGCGATCTAAAGACACGTGATTTCAGCGCATCTTAAGAGCGCTTTTTCGGTGTATCCAACTAGCGCTCTAAAGTGTGACATCGCCTTAGAGAATCATGCATGAATTCAGCATGTTTGGATGCGCTCCTTGACTCGAGTTTCCTTTCCAAAAGCTGCTGCTAGTTCAGCAAAATTTCTGCTGGGATGGGATACCTTCCTTGTAAGTGTTGGTACAACAACAGTTCCAATGACCATCAACAACCAAACTTTTGATACAAGTGAACAATTCTGTTATCTTGGATGTGAAATCTCTTCTAATAGAGGAACCGAACTTGATGTTGATACTAGAATTAACAAGACTAGAGCGTATTTTTGTATACTAGCTCCAGTATGGCAAAGTAATAAAATTTGTCAATCCACTAAGCTTAGAATTTTTGAGGCAAATGTCAACCGCTGCCTAAGAAGGATATTACGCAGCTTTTGGTCTCGAACAATTTCGAATGCCAAGTTGTTATTAAAAGCAAAGCAAATGGAAGTAGCAACTGAGATACGTAAACGGAAATGGCAGTGGATTGGACACACTCTCTGTCAAAATGAAGATAATGTTTCCAAGCAAGCTCTTAGATGGAACCCATTTAATCGTACAACATGGAGACGTTCAACAGAATCCAAAATGAATCAACTGGGTGTATCCTGGGACGAATTAAGGTCTATTTTTCAAAACCGAGTCAGATTGAGATCTGCAATTATTGGGGCCCTATGCTCCAGTGGGAGAGTTGGGGTGGAAGAGCTCATATTACTCTTGCCCGCTGGACAAACGACCAACAGGTTTTTCCATCCTTTTGTATAAAAGGACCTTAGCACAAAGGCGTTGCATGAAACACTTATCTGTTTGATGACACTAATTTTATTAAATTTTTTTAAAATAAAATCTCCAGCATTGTTTTTCAAATATAATATTATTAGTGACTTCTTGTATAACCACACACTTATGGCGTTTTCTTTTCTGGAAAAAAATGTCGCACTTTCTGCACTTTTTTTCTTTAATGACTCTTTGTGCACAGTTATGCACAGTAAATATAGACATGTTTGGTATCAAAAGAAAGGTATTTTCAAGGCCTATCTAATGCTATATAAAGCATTTTAAAATAATACTCAGATTTTGAGCCAATTCTATAAATGTAAAAATTTATGGGTTTTTGATACTTAATTGAATAAAATAATCCTGTTTCGACATTTTATTATAAACAGTTAGATAGAACAGGACAATACCTTTCTTTTAGTACCAAACATGTCTATACTTACTGCACATTACTATATACAAAGAGTCATTAAAGAAAAAAAAGTGCAGAAAGTGCAACATTTTTTTCCAGAAAAGAAAACGCCATTAGTAAAAACGGCCGCCTGTTAGTCCATAATACAAAACTTCGATTTTGTTTTCAACAATTTCAGTCAAGTAATTTTATTTTAAAATTATTTGATCATGTCAATAAAGCTATGTTTAGATAATTTCACTGACAAAACGTGGGTATTCAATACTAAAAATTTAACTAAATTTTAGTCCAAAAGGACCTAGTGCAGGAATTGGTAACCAATACTAAAATTTTTTACTAATATTATTAAAAACCAGTAAAAATTACTAATTTTAGTACTTTGAAGATACTAAAATTAGTAACGAATTAGTAGATTTTGGTACAAAATCATTTACTAAACCTTTTACTGTAGAATTATTTTGAGTGTAGAGGAACAAAATCTAAGATTTACCGTTATTTTTTATCGGCTATCGTGAAGGTTAAAGGGGGGAATGGAAAGGTGACAAACGTTTTTTTTTTTTTGTTTTTTCGTTTTTTTTTCGTATTTCTTCCAAAGGAACTATAAAAACATTATGTATGGATGGAAATGTTTTTTTAGGGGTCTATCCAATGGTGTGTCAGACTTGAAAAAATTATTCTTTTTCAAGTTGGGTTTTGTCGAAAATGTGTAAAAGTTTAACTACTTTATATGGAGAAGTATGTACGTACGACCCCCAAACTTATATATAATAATCTCTATTAAGTTTAAACCGACACGTGTTTTTGCTTTTGGCAAAATTCCTCTTATTGTTAGTTCGGCTTTTATTCAGATTTTCCCGAAAGGCCATAATTTTTCATAAGGTGGCGACCCTTTTTTAAACGACCGGGATAAAAATAGCAGGTTAAACTTAGTTTTCGGTACTTATTAACGTATATAAATTGCAGAGCATTCGGAGTGTAAGCTATGGGATACCTTCCTTGTGAGTATTATGACTTGTCAAAAAGTAGTGTGTTATCTGATTATGTTGACAGTCCAATAAGACTTTTGATTTTATGAAATATTTCAAAAAAAGGCTGTGTGTTATTAGATTTTCATACAAACATAACAGCTGTTTTCAAAAATATCAATTTGATTTTGTCTATGATTTTTTAGCAGTATTAAGACTTTGGTAAGATTTTACTTTCTTAAAATCTAAAGACTCGGTGGGATGATATAAATACACCTTAAATAGTGTTTGTATTTGTTAAATTTCTTTGTTGAAACAAAAATTCATTTTTCAAATCAACAAATTATGTTTGTTAAATTTCTTTGTTGAAAAAAAATTAAGATTTTTTACTTTTGTCAGATCAACAAATTGTGTTAGTGTTTGTTGAATTTCTTTGTTGAAAACAAAAAAAAAATCTTTTTTTAACAATCAAAACTTACAAACGTTCATTGATATTACAAATTTCCGTATTGGAGCACTTTCAGTGAAAAAATTAATTGTATTCACAAATATGGGGGTCAATATAACAATTCGTTTTTTTCTGTGTAACAAATGCTGAGGTGTAATTTGTACAATTTTTTTTTTAATTATCCTGAAACTAAAGCTTTCTGCAAGCAATTGTGTTCTTTGAGTTTATATTTTAAATTGGTATTTTCTTAATTTTCTATTTTGTTTTATATTTTAACTGGGCTATTCATAATGAGTAAATTAAATCTAATGTAGGTTTATTTGACTGATATTGCATGAATATTTGTCAAATAAACCTACTTTAAGTACACTTTAAGTATTATGAATAAAGGCCTAAATGTTTAATATCTATAAAAAAAATATTCGTAATTTTTTTGACATATGGATACTTTTTACGAAAAGTAAAACGAACAAAAAAACTGTGTTCCAATGTAAATTAAATTCGGCATTTTAAAAATCTGAAATTTCGGGATTTTTTAAAAATCCCGAAAAGCCCGAAATTTATAACATTGAATTTTTTAACTTTAATCAAATCTGATTTGGATAATTTTACGGCAACGGCACAGACCAATACAGACTTGACATAAGTAACAGGTGTCAAAAAATTTGTCTTTAACCATATGGTAATTTTTTCAAATTATTCTACTAATTAGGTTAGAAAGAGAAAGCTAATATAATGCGACATAAGAAAAATAGATGCCAGATCGGTTTTTATTGTTTCACTCACTCGTAATTCGTATAAAGTGTTGCTAACTTAAAATCAGATAAAAACAGCTCTGTTTTATCCTAAAAGCGCTGAGTTTTTCCCCATTTTTTATTCTTAAACTCTACTGTCGAGTCTGTATATAGTCTGTCAAAGGTATTTTATTGATCTACAATCTTTAAAAAGATAAATCTTTTAATTTGGAATATAATTTAACCTTTTGGATCAATTAAATTTAAAAATTCTAGAAAAAGACCTGGTTTAGAAAACAAACAAATGTTTTTTTATCAGTACAATACACCATCCCACAAGCACAGACTATAAATAGACTCGATAGTAGAGTTTTATGAGAAAAAATGGGGAAAAACTAAAATATTTTAGGAGAAAACAGAGCGGGTTTAGTCCGTTTTACGCTAACATGGCAACACTTTCTACGACTTAGCAGTGAGTGAAACAACAAAATCCGATCTGGCATCTATTTTTCTTATGGAGCGTTATATTAGTTTTCTCTTTCTAACCTAATTCGTAGAATAATTTGAAAATATTAACAATATGGTTCAGAACTACTTTTTTGACACCTGTCACTTATGTCGAGTCTGTATTAGTCTGTGCCACAAGAGTGTCTATACCACAGACTACAAACAGACTCGACAGTAGAGTTCTATATGAAAAATTGGGGAAAAACTAAGCGATTTTAGGAGAAAACACAGCGGTTTTTAGTCCGTTTTACGCTAACATGGCAACACTTTCTACGACTTAGGAGTGAGTGAAACAACAAAATCCGATCTGGCATCTATTTTTCTTATGGAGCGTTATATTAGTTTTCTCTTTCTAACCTAATTCGTAGAATAATTTGAAAATATTAACCATATGGTTCAGAACTACTTTTTTGACACCTGTCACTTATGTCGAGTCTGTATTAGTCTGTGCCACAAGAGTGTCTATACCCCAGACTATAAACATACTCGACAGTAGAGTCACAGACTATATACAGACTCGACAGTAGAGTTTAATAAGAAAAAATAGGGAAAAACTAAGCGATTTTAGGAGAAAACAGAGCGGTATTTAGGTAGTTTTCAGCTAACGTGGCAACACTTTCTACGACGTAGGAGTGAGTGAAACAATAAAAATCGATCTGGCATCTATTTTTCTAATGGCGCGTTATATTAGCTTTCTCTTTCTAACCTAATTCGTAGAATAATTTGAAAAAATTAACCATATGGTTAGATACTACTTTTTTGACACCTGTCACTTATGTCGAGTCTGTATTAGTCTGTGGTAGAGTTTTATATGAAAAAATGTGGAAAAACTAAGCGATTTTAGGAGAAAACACAGCGGTTTTTAGTCCGTTTTACGCTAACGTGGCAACACTTTCTACGACTTAGGAGTGAGTGAAACAACAAAAATCGATCTGGCATCCATTTTTCTTATTGCGCGTTATATCAGTTTTCTCTTTCTAACCTAATTCGTAGAATAGTTTGAAAATATTAACCATATGGTTAAAGAATACTTTTTTGACACCTGTCACTTATGTCGAGTCTGTATTAGTCTGTGTCTATACAATGGCAAAATTCATCGAATTGCCACCCACCTTATTCTCCTGATTTAGCTCCCTCTAGCTTCTACCTTTCCCAAATTTAAAAAAGTCCTTGCTAGCAAACGTTTTCTCTCTAATGAATGTATTGGCAGCTGTAAACGATTATTATGAGAAGTTTCTGAAAAATTATTTGATTAAAGGGATAGAATTGCTAGAAAACTAACAAGGAGGGTCGCCCACCGATTGTCCTGGAACTTGCGTATAGGAAAAAGTTTAGCAAAATAAGAGTTACCTGTTTTTTAGCTACACAATCTCACATTTAGCAGGTCAAAGGGGAGGGGGAAAATGGGATTTTTACAGTTTTTTGAGGGTTTTTTCCATTTCTTCAAAAGAAACTATATGAACATTTTATACTAGTGACACAGACTAATACAGACTCGACATAAGTGACAGGTGTCAAAAAAGTAGTTCTGAACCATATGGTTAATATTTTCAAATTATTCTACGAATTAGGTTAGAAAGAGAAAACTGATATAACGCGCCATAAGAAAAATAAATGCCAGATCGGTTTTTGTTGTTTCACTCACTCCTAAGTCGTAGAAAGTGTTGCCATGTTAGCGTAAAACGGACTAAAAACCGCTGTGTTTTCTCCTAAAATCGCTTAGTTTTTCCCCATTTTTTCTTGTAAAACTCTACTGTCGAGTCTGTATTTAGTCTGTGCTAGTGATGTAAAAAGTCGATACTTTTGACTGCTCGCTACTATTCAATACTTTTACCGTTTTTAATTTAAATTGGAAAAAGTTGTAAAAATAATAAAATAAAAAAAATGAAAGAACGACGGCCAAATTCAAAGAATTTTGAATTTTTTTTTTTTAAAAGGTAAAATTTTGCAATGTCCCTTCGAGTGTCCAAGAAGACAAAAATCATAATAAATATATTTAACTGAAATTTAGAATCGTTCAACTGTTGAATCGTTCAACTGTTGACGAGTGTGGACGTGTTTTATTTTAACTCCGTGCTATAAATTGAATTACTAAAATTGTTCGTAATAGGTTTGTTCGTAATAGGTATTTTTGTGATATTTTCATTACCACATCAAGGAAAATGAAAATATGGACACAAATGATACCGATTTAGTTCGAGGCTCTGCCTCACCGACTGGTGCTGGTCCTAGCACTGGTCTTAGGGTTGCGACCTTGAAGTCCGGCCTTGATTCTGGTAGGGGTGCTCAGCCTAATATTGGTGGTAAAAAGAAAAAGAAACTTAAGCCATCAAAGGTCAGGCACAACCAGAGAAGGCTTTGTTTGAAAATAATTAACAGACTAAGCCAACTCGATGGAACGAAGCTCTCCGAACGTGAGAAGGCGTCGCTATCATGGGCGAAAGGAGTCATTGAAGAACAGGACAAACTTTCGGCAATGCGCGCATCTGACAAACAGAGCGCTGTTTCGGCCTCGTCATCGAAGTCTGGTAAAAGGTTGCGCTCGCCCGACGAGAAACCTTTACCTAAAAGATCTAAGGTGACCGGCAACGTCTGGACTCAGTCTTTTAGTGAAGTGGTGAAAGGTAACTTCGTTAGGGCTGTGATAAACAGGCAAAATGGGGATTGTAGTATTCCAAGGGACAAGTGGAGTTTAGTTGAAACTAAACTAAATGAAATCTACTATAGGCTTCTTGAGAGTATGCCTGATTTTTTCCCTACTACTGTCAACGCAGGTTGGTATCAGGGGCGAGTAAAACTCGTTGCTTTTGGAAACGAAAGATCCGCAGCCGTGTTTAAGGTTGCCATTAGCCAAGTGGGAGAGTTATGGCCTGGAGCCAGACTGGACGTTGTGGAAAAACATGATATCCCCTCGCAACCCAGAGCTCATGCATGGATCCCAATGGCTACAAGTGACACTGCGGTGATTCTAAAGATGATAAAAGTCTGCAATCCTGACCTTCCAACTCAGAATTGGCAAATTGCCAGATTGGGTGAGATGGAGGGCGCTCGTCGTCAAGCAGTGGTCTTGGTTAATGAGGAATCGCTTCCGCTTTTAGCCAGGACTGACGGCATTATTAGATTTGGCTTTTTTCATATAAGAGTCAATGTCTACAAGGGCGACCAGAAGCCTATTTTGGAAGCAGACAAGCCAGTGGCAGAGTCGGCTGGGGAGGAGAATCTGGAAAAGGTTGATATTCAGCTGACCGATTCTAGGCTGATGGGAGATGCATCTGGCATTTTCGAAACCGAATCTGGCAACGAATGCGACCTCTGTGATGGCACGGAGGATAAAGCCGATGCCACTATGGGTGACATTCAGGACGAGGCCCATGCAGTGAGGAATTCGGAGAGTTCTGTTGCCTCCGATTCAGAACAGATGGGACACATATCTGGCTTATTCGAAACCGAATCTGGGGACGAATGCGACCTCTATGATAACACGGAGGATGAAGCCAATAACACGGTGGTGGAAAGGATGGTGGAAAAAAAGCAAGATGTTGCGGTTCCTACAAATAAACCTCCATCACTGTAAGGCAGCCTCAGCTGCACTATTGCTGCGCCTGACGACAGGAGCAGTTGACTTGGTTTTTATCCAAGAGCCCTGGGTGCGGGGTGGCAGGGTTTGCGGATTGAAGACCCCTGGGTTTAAGTTGATGGTTGCCAAAGGTGAGGGCTCACCAAGAGCCTGCATCTTGGCGAAAAATGGCTTAAATATATTCTTTTTATCAACTTTTAGTGATATGGATGTTACAGCGGCTAGCTTAGAGCTTCATGGGAAATCTATTTGGCTCGCCTCTGCGTATTTTCCTAATCCGGGGCCAATACCCCCGGAGAAGGTTGGCGGTCTGATTCGGGAGTCTGAATCTAGGGGACACCAGTTACTAGTGTGCTGTGATGCTAATGCACATCATTCGATATGGGGTAGTACAGACACAAATGATAGAGGCGAATCACTTTTGGAGTTTTTGTTAAGCACTAACCTGTATATTTGTAACAAGGGTAGTGAACCAACTTTCGTTACAAGTACGCGGCAAGAGGTTCTTGACGTAACACTTGTATCAGATACATTGTCTGATAGAATTGATGACTGGAGAGTTTTGGAAGAGCATTCTTTCTCAGATCATCGGTACATTGAGTTTTTACTCAGGGAGCGTGCCCCGGTTGAGACAGTCTCTAGAAATCTGAGAAGAACAAACTGGGTGAAATATAGGGAGACTTTTTCTTTGCTTTTGGATGAAGTACCCCTATCTGAACCGCATAGTTTAGCGGAAATTGACTGTCTGGTTGACCATATAACAAATGTTTGTAATAGGTGCCTGGATGCGTCTTGCCCTTCTGCAAAGCCTAGAGGGAAAAAAAAGCCACCTTGGTGGTCAAATGAGTTGCAGACGAGCAGAGATTCCTGCAGAAAGCTCTTTAATAAGGCTAAATTTTCAAGAGCGGACGAGGACTGGTCTGCATACAGGCTGCAACTTAAGAGTTATAAAAAGATGATCAGAAATGCCAAATGTGATTCTTGGAAAAACTTCTGTGGAAACATAGAAGACGTTTCTGAGGCATCCAGGCTGCGCAAGGTTCTGGCTTCTTCTCCTTGCACCCTAGGATACCTGAAAGATCCTAATGGGGTGTGGTCTTCCTCCAGTGGAGAGTCGCTGGATCTCCTTTTAAACACGCATTTTCCGGGCAATTCCATGACGCCGTTTCAAGCTTTGGAACGTTCTGACGCCCAAGCATCTGAAATTGCTTCGGAAATAATAAATATGCCAACATTAATCTGGGCGATAAAAAGCTTCAGGCCCTATAAATCTCCGGGACCTGATGGTATAATCCCGGCTGAGTTGCAGCAAGTGTTGGACTATATAGCCCCGTTGCTGTATAATCTATACACAGCATGCATCAACTGGTCGTATATTCCTTTAAAATGGAGGGATACCAGAGTCGTATTTATCCCGAAGGCTGGGAAAAGTTCCCACACAGCTCCGAAGGATTTCAGACCAATTAGTCTGTCTTCTTTTTTGTTAAAGACAATGGAACGAATGATAGACTCATATTTGCGTAGAGTGATTGACCCGAGGTTGCTTTCGACAAAGCAACATGCATACAGCAAGGGACGATCAACGGAAACAGCTCTTCATGAGCTCGTTGGTACCATCGAGAGATCGCTTTCGGTAAAGGAGTACACTATGGTGGCCTTTCTTGATATTGAGGGGGCTTTTAATAATGTCATTCCAGAATCGATAATATTGGCATTGTCTGGTCTGGGAGTAAAGCGTGAAATCGTTTTAATGGTGGAAAACCTACTTGCCAATAGACGTATAACGTCTGAATTGGGAGCGTCCGTCATATCTCGATTTGTCAATAGGGGCACACCACAAGGAGGTGTTCTTTCGCCGCTTCTTTGGAACCTGGCACTGAATTCAATGCTACTATCTCTAGAAGCACGTGGTTGTCATGTTATCGCATATGCTGACGATGTCGCGATAGCGGTAAAGGGGAAGCATCTGCCAACATTGCGGGACATTCTTCAGGGTTCTCTGAAAGATCTGTCTAAATGGGCAAGAGACTGTGGCCTAGGAGTTAATCCTAGTAAAACAGAGCTTGTTTTGTTTACAAGGAAAAATAAGATTCCTGCTTTTGATCCTATTTCTCTGGACGGTACTGAAATCACCTTCTCAGATGGAGCCAAGTATCTTGGAGTATTTCTAGATAGGAAGCTGAATTTCAGGCGTAATATTGAGGAACGGGTGAGAAAAGCAACGATTGCTTTGTATTCCTGTAAAAGGGCCATTGGAAAACGATGGGGTTTTAGCCCTCAAGTCGTTCATTGGATCTATACAGCAGTGGTGCGTCCAATTTTGCTGTATGGAATCATTGTCTGGTGGCCTGCTTTGGAAACAAAAGCGAACTTTGTCTTTATCACGAAGGTACAGAGAATGGCGTCAATGTGCATCACTGGTGCTCTTCGTACTACACCTACGGCTGCATTAGAAATCCTCCTTCACCTGATACCCTTGGACATATTGGGTAGGCAGTATGCGGCTGCGTCGGCAATTCGACTTAATAGCACGCTGCAATGGAGGAGCAGTGATTGTGGCCATAGCGCAATCTTGAAAAAGATAACAATACCACAAAATGTGGACTGTGCTCCCTCTTTGAGCCTCTTTGAGCGCCACTTTACCACTATGATACCATCCAGGGAGTCTTGGATGGGGGATACTCCGGGTAGTGGAGCTACCATAAATTTTTACACAGATGGATCGAGGCTGCACGAACAAGTGGGCTTTGGAGTCTATTCGGAAGAGCTTGGGTTGAGCCTGGCTCGTAGATTGCCAGATCATTGCAGTGTTTACCAGGCAGAGATGCTGGCAATAAAAGAAGTGGCTGACTGGTTGAGCTGCAATGTCTTGTCTACAACCGCAGTCAACATCTATACTGACAGTCAAGCCGCGGTCAAGTCCCTGGATTCAATGTTTCTGAAAACAAGATCTGCCCTTAACTGCCGCACGTCTTTAAATGAGATGGCCAAGCAGTTTAACATACGACTCATATGGGTCCCAGGGCACAGAGACATTCCAGGGAATTGCAAAGCCGATGAGCTTGCAAGACTAGGAACTACCTTACAGGTTCCAACAGAATTGGAATGTGTTGGTACGCCTCTAGAAACTTGCAAGCAAAACCTACGGCTTTGTTCTGCGACGGAGACTAATCAAAGATGGGCAAATGGATGGACGTGTGAGACAACACGACTGATTTGGCCTTCTCTTAATCAGGGGCGCACAAGTGAGCTGATATCGCTTCCAAGAGGAGAGATTTCAACGGTGGTTTCTATAATTACCGGACACTGTCTTATAGGGAAGCACGCAGAGCGGTTAAATGTGCCGTCGAATGACTTTTGCCGAAGTTGCATGGATGAAGAGGAGCTGGAAACTATCGAACACTTTATTTGCCATTGCCCGGCACTTTCTGGTCAGCGACTTGCTTCACTGGGATCTAGGGAGCTGTACGATCTTTCAGATTTGTCGGATGTCAAAATTCAACATCTAAGGAGTTTCATAAGAAGCTCAAACTGGTTTAACGACAGGGACTAGTAGGGAAACCTATTACGATCCCGTGGCATCACAATGGACCTCAGAGTCTACGTGTGTTGACGTAAAACGTCAGCAGCCACTTACAACCTAACCTAACCTAACCTAACTGAAATTTGAAACTTCCTACTAAAGCTACATATCTTCTCAAAAATGCAACCGTGAAAGTATCGAGTAGGTACTTTTGAGTATTGAGTACCCGAAAAATAGACGATATTGAGTACTCAATACCCAAATACTCAATACTTTTACAACAC
This sequence comes from Pegoplata infirma, assembly GCA_963921195.1. NCBI lineage: Eukaryota > Metazoa > Arthropoda > Insecta > Diptera > Anthomyiidae > Pegoplata > Pegoplata infirma. Next base: position 7,725,481 of record OY992541.1, read on the forward strand.
TATTTTACACAGCTCGAAAGGTTTTTTAAGGCCTATCCAATGGTGTATCGGTCGTGTCCAAATTCGGTTTTGTTAAGTACGTTATTGTCAAAAATGTAAAAACGTTGGGGTATTTTATATGGAGATGTATGTATATACGTACGGCCACCAAAATCATACATAATAATCTCTATTAAAATTAAGGTACCCGTATTATTCGGATTTTCCCGAAAGGCCATATGTTTTCATATGGTGACAACGGTTTTTTTTAATTTGAGATTGGGCAGCTAAAATAAAAGATAACTCTTATTTTTGTGGTCTCATTCCCATATTCGAATTTCAGAACAATCAGTGGGTGCCATCTGAAAGACCTCCCTTGTAAGTGTATTGAAGTTTCAGGATATCTTATAAAGGCCTATACAGACGATTCAATATTATGTACAATCTGCGTGTATTTTTTTCAGTCCAATATTTTATACAGGGGGGTAATTATGTAACTTGATAGTCGTCAATCGTATCGTTTCCATCGTTATTCCATTACCATATAGTGTCATTTTATGGTAATGGAATAACGGTGGAAACGATACAATTGACGACTATCAAGTTACATAATTACCCCCCAGTATTTTTATGTATGCCATTTATGGGAAAACTTCAAAAATATTTAACAAATACACTGCGAATCACATCAATAAGGAATCGAGTTTTTCACTTTTTAATCGAATATATCTTTGTAACGAATAAGCGGAAAAATATAAAAAAATGCACTGATGAGACCATTGTCTAGCTAATAACGTCAAATAATAACAATAATCAAAAGACTGAAAGAAGTCCTTAAAAAAATATTTTTCGGCAACTTGTTAAAAAATTACTAGTTTTTATGAATCACTTGAATAAGGAATTTTTTAATACAGACCAAGTAGGACCTGAATCCAATTTGTTATGGATGGCAATTCCTTAAACAATAAAAACCAAACAGTTTTGTTTCGAATTTCAATAAAAATGAGACTTACAACAGCTATTAGATCTTCCGAAAAGAAAAAAGTACTGTATTTAAAGTCCAAAGTGTTAAAGGCCGTTGAAATCGCGAAAAAAATAGAGAGGAGCAAACCTATTGAAGGCAATTATTTAAATAACATAAGGAACTATGGAAAAAACACGAATGGGCGAACTAGAAATCGACAAAAATTTTAAGAATTCCCTCGAATTCCACGTTGACAGGTTGTAAAATTATCAAAGAAAGTGGTAATTTAATGGGTATTTTGACAGTACATCACGATTAAAAATTAAATGAGTTCATAGCCTGTTGCAAATTGCAAAAAAAGCCACCCCTTAGTTCCAAACTTAAGAAGCATCGATGGTAACGTAAGGAACAGTAATAATGCCACAGTAGAATAGCGCACCCCATACTATAACAACACCTTCTATGATCTGTCTGCTATGCAAAAACGGTTTTAATTGTCTCAAATTACCGAAAACCATTGTATCCGTCAAATGCACCGGTATTATTTTTTTTTTCGTCGGAATAAATTACTTTGGAAAATTTCTCAGACCGTGTCATTGTATTCCTGCAGAGATTAAGGCGCTGCTTACTACGTTTGACATTCAGCGATTAGTTTTTGCATAATTTTCGACGAGCTATGAACTCACTTGACTTTTAAACGCGACGGACTGTACAAATACTCGCGACGGACTGTACAAATACTTAACGACACTTTATTTGAGAATTTTGAAAGATGTCGGCGTAGAATTTGGGGGAATTTTTAAAATTTTTGTCGATCTCGTTCAATTGTTGCCATTTGAGTTCGCCCATTCATGTTCATGTTATTTAGATAATTACATACAGCAGTTTTTTTCCACTCTTTTATTTCCGCGATTTCAACGACCTTTAACACTTTGAACTTCAAACTCAGTACTTTTTCCTTTTCGGAAGAGCTAAGAGCTTTGGGAGTCCCATTTTTATTGAAATTCAAAACAAAACTGTTTTGTTTTTGTTGTTTGAGGGATTGCCATTCATTACAAATTGGATTCAGGTCCTACTTGGTCTGTATTACAAAATTCCTTATTCAAGTGATTCATAAAAAACTGGTAATTTTTTAACCAGTTGCCGAAAAATATTTTTTTAAAGGTCTTCTTTCAGTCTTTTGATTATTGTCATTATTTGATATTATTAGCAAGATAAGGGTCTCTATCAGTGCATTTTTTTATAGTTTTCCGCTTATTCGTTACAAAGATATATTCGATTAAAAAGTGAAAAACTCGATTCCTTATTGATGTGATTCGCAGTGTATTAATATTAAATATTAATATTAAATATTAAACAAATTAAAACAATTTTGAAAATCTAGCATTGCTCTTCATTGTTAGGCTAAAAACATTTCGAATTCACTTATATAATTGTTTGAGTGTATGTGAGCTTTGAATGAAAAAAGGGGTAGGAGATGTTTTTGTGATTTGTTTTGGTTATTTTGAACATTTATTTATGTAGACAGAAGACTAGGAACTACTGACAAATGGTCAGTAGGTTTCTCTTTAGATTCTTTTACATTTAAGCGCAAACACCTGCGGTATTTTAATAGCGCACTGATTTTGCTTTAACTATAGCTTCAGGTATAGAATAAACTCGTAACATTTTCTATACAGTTTTGACTACATTGTCCGTGACATAAGCTTAATGAAAAATGACTCACATTTTCAACCGAAGATGAAACTGGTGTCATTAAAGTTCCATTCAAAGAAAACTTACATGGAAATAATGAAAATATTCATAGCACTTGTTTAAAACATTTAATGAAGTTCTTTATTAAATGTATGAAAGTATTCATTTATTAAATGTGGAATAGTCAAAAATTACTCAATTTGAGTCAAAAATTACTCAATTTTGCACCAGTAAACGATTTAATAGTATTGAGTAAACTTTTAATAAAAAATTATTAAATGCTGTTGTAATTTACAAAACGGAACTAGGATATTTCCCAAGAATGAAAAATATCCTAGCTTACAAGAAGGAGGAAAAAAATGGCCTTTTAAATAAAGGATAAAGGATATTTCTCTTGGAGGAAAAATATCCTTTTAAGAAATGTGTTAGTGTTTACCTATTGTTCTGTTCTGGTGCGGGTGTGTACCTATGGTTTGTCCGTTCTGCGCGGACGACGCCTGAACCGTCAGGCTAAAGAGCCTCCTTTAAGATAAAAACAAAGGACCCGACTTTTGTAAGGGACTAGGGAATTGCATACTTACCAATAATTTCCAAAATCAAGAAACCAATTACATTTTCGATGCGAGGCGACAGCACTTCTGTCGCCCGCTCAATCATCAGACCTTAGACCATCTTTATTTATTTTTTTCTTCTATTTATACCTAAAAGTAAAACTTAATACTAGCTTAAAACTAGGTCAATAAAGTAAATGCTGCATTAGCAGTAATTAATAAAAAATTAGTTGCATATTAAACCAAAAATATTAATAAACAAAAAATATTAATAAACAACAATTTTAAATAACCTAAATAAATATAAAATAACTAAAACCTAATCAAAAATTGTTTAACCCTTATGTGCTAATCTAAGAATAACTTAAAATAATGAAACTCCAACTCTGCTACACAACATTCCTCCCCTCTTTACTGGAACGATTTCCGTATCGTTCAACTCCCGCAACTCGTTCTGAACACCAGCTCATGACGAATTCCTCCCGATTTCAGCATACTGGTGCTCCTTGGCCAGACTTTAGCTTGAAACACTTGTAACATTATTGATCCTTCTTCGTCTAATATATTAATTGATTTGAGGGTGAATTGTAAAAACTTGGCATAATTTGTTATCACTTGAATAAAATGATGTACGTGTTATGTCCCATCATACATAACCTTGATTAGCTTTTCATTTCGCAAGCCGATGCTTTGAGAACCTCCTTAGACTGTAACTGATAACACCACTTTTAGTTTCTAGTGGTTTACTTTGAATTTCCAAATCGATGCGTGCCCTTTTTGCACTGCTATACCTCATCTTGGTCTGAGCCTACTGTTTCCTCATTTGTGTTCTTATTATTTTAAGATTTTGGTGACTGCATTTTCCAATTTTTGAGGGTTGGATTATGACCACTTATATCCATTTTGGTGACCACGTTTAATTTTGACACAAATAGTGACACAAATCACTTGCTAGTCTTCAATGAAACACCTTCGCCTTTGATAAATTTACTCAATTAATACATGTGCCTGAATTGAAATAATAATGATCAGGTTATTTCTAGACTCCAACATTATCTGTTCTATAACAGCGTTGACCTAATTTGATACCACCAGCAGACGTCATTCTTGGTTTTCTTAGCTCGTTAAGCGTCCCTTCTCGTTGCATTGCGGCAATCAACTACGGATGGCATGAATTTATAGAGGAGGATGTTTTCGTGGATGGGTAGAACTAGATAAACCTTATTTAATATGTACAAATCTTAAGCTAACTAATAAAAAAAAATACAGAAAACTAAATAAACGTGAGTCAGTAAACTAAATAAAAGGTGGATTCATTTCTAAAAACTATCTTTTAATATTTTTTTTTTTTTTTTATACATTTTTTATAATTCTCTTCTTTTTACATTTATTTTAGTTATTTTTTCATTACTTTCAATTATTTTTTTTTTTCTTTATATATTCTATTTTTCATATTTTTTTTTTTTTCATATATATTTTCTTTTCTTCTCCGTTTTTATTTTCTTTTATATATGTATATATTTTTTTTAATATTTTGTTTTATAATATTTTGGTTTTTTAACATTTTCTTTTTATATCTTTTTTTTCATATATATTTTCTTTTCTTTCCTTTTTTTTTATTATTTATTTTTTTTTTATAAATTTATTTTATTTTTATTTTTTCCAAATATTTTCTTTCTTTAAAAAAAAAAAAATGTTTTCGTTTCCTTGGTCCTTATAAGCGATAGTAATGGTTCCACTATCGAATAGACATCCCCTAAAAGAAATGGAAGATATGAAAAAAAAGAAAAAACAAATCTTACAATGTAACTGTGCGTATATATATATTTTGTCATATATATATATTGTGTGTTTACTGAAGTTATAAAATAATACCGGTTGAATTCCGAGAACCTAAATTCATAGCCTACTGGAGTATCTGGCAGGACCATGCCGAGACGGATCATGTTAACCCGTGCATGTAACCCAGCCACTCCAATGCCACCAACCCAGTATATAACCCGTGCCAAAAATTAGTGCTACCCCTTTATTCATAGTCTAATTAGAACCTTATCTTTATAAGGAACATGTTCACGTTGTTAAGTACGCACGACTCCCTACCCGAGTCGAACCAAAAACCATCCAGGTATGACACTTTGGCCATCCTGGTTCTCATTAAAAAAAATAATCCTGATGACTACCCATGTCATCAAATATCAACATGACTACAAAAGTCATTGAGCTTTTCACCATTCCCTCGGTGAAAACGCTCCCACACCTTTCCGGGGTTAGGCGTCCCAATGCATCTCGTGGTGCACTGAGCAGGGCGAAACTTGAGAGGCTTGCTTCCAACCCCGAAGATTCTTCACCCAATATTTCTAAACATAGATTTCTGATGTGAGCATATTCAGCGTGGTAATTGAAACCCGCGTCCCACAATATCCGCGTTTATAAATATCGATGAACACATGTTCAACCCATGAACATATAACATACCCGGAGAACGATAAATCATCAGCTACCGTATCTCCCTCCCATAACATAACGTGAACATATTCTACGGACATACCGGTTCTTCTTATACCTAATCGTAGCTATCGGCAAATTAAGAAACACGTTGAGATACAAACGAAATATAAACCAAACATCAAATAAAAAGGAACGTGACAAAATCAATAAAATAATAAAAAAAAAATATTCTTTAACTTAACTTAACTCCGAGACATTTTTCTCTCTTACGAAAAATTCCCATTAAGACATTTTCTTCTTCTAGAGAAAACTCCCCTCTCCATACCCCACCTTTCCCTTACAATCAAACCTTCGCACACCAAAAAAAAAAAAAAAATGCATCATTAACAAGAAATGACCATGACCATCTCAACAAAACCATAATAAAAATATGAATTCAAAATAAAAATTACTCAAATTTCCAAACAAAAACAATAAACAATTACGAAATTCATTTTTAAAATATGCAATTAAGATACTCCAATTAAAAAAAAATGTGACACCTACTTAATGAACATAGTAGCAACAAACAAAAAACTGACAAACTTAAAATTCTAAAAGCCAACTTTAAATGAAGTTTAAAACTGATATTTAGCAAAAAAAATTAAACGCCAATTAAATTTAAAATTGAGTTTTATACAACCTTTTTTTTATAATAATAAAAAAAAAAAAAACCTAGGAAAAATCTAAAATTTCAGTTATACATTGTACAAACAGAATTTAAAAATTTAAAATTTAGATTCATGCAATTTCCCTTTTATTTATAAAAAAAAAATCATATTCAATTAAAATATTTTCGAAAACATTTAAAAAACCACATATTGTACAAGAAAATCACAATAAACAAGAATTCTACTTTACAGAAAGCCAAAATGTTTTAAAACACTGAGAAAAAAATAGTAACAGTCCTTAGGAGCAAGGACTTTAACCGGCTGCGCCAATGTTGTAATTTACAAAACGGAACTAGGATATTTCCCAAGAATGAAAAATATCCTAGCTTACAAGAAGGAGGAAAAAATGGCCTTTTAAATAAAGGATAAAGGATATTTCTCTTGGAGGAAAAATATCCTTTTAAGAAATGTGTTAGTGTTTACCTATTGTTCTGTTCTGGTGCGGGTGTGTACCTATGGTTTGTCCGTTCTGCGCGGACGACGCCTGAACCGTCAGGCTAAAGAGCCTCCTTTAAGATAAAAACAAAGGACCCGACTTTTGTAAGGGACTAGGGAATTGCATACTTACCAATAATTTCCAAAATCAAGAAACCAATTACATTTTCGATGCGAGGCGACAGCACTTCTGTCGCCCGCTCAATCATCAGACCTTAGACCATCTTTATTTATTTTTTTCTTCTATTTATACCTAAAAGTAAAACTTAATACTAGCTTAAAACTAGGTCAATAAAGTAAATGCTGCATTAGCAGTAATTAATAAAAAATTAGTTGCATATTAAACCAAAAATATTAATAAACAAAAAATATTAATAAACAACAATTTTAAATAACCTAAATAAATATAAAATAACTAAAACCTAATCAAAAATTGTTTAACCCTTATGTGCTAATCTAAGAATAACTTAAAATAATGAAACTCCAACTCTGCTACACAACAATGCTTATAAAAAAATTTGAGTAAATTAGTAATTCACAGAATTAAAACTTTACTTAAAATTTTTCAATATTTTTAAGTAACTTTTTAATTGTGTCAAGTAAAAATTTACTCAAAATGTACCAATTTATTTTTTTTTTTTAAGTTTAAAAAGTTTCGAATTTCAAAAAAATTCCTTTTTCAAACTTTACCAAATATACTTATGTCTTCAAGACAAAGGAAAATTTTATAAAGATGATTTCAAACTTTCATATACGTATACAAAAAACTGTCAACTAAATGAGAATTCAAAACACTAACCTGGTTATTCATAAAACCTGAAATATATTTAAAGTAGGTTTATTTGACAGATATTGCAGGAATAATTGTCAAATAAACCTACAATAAGTCTGTTATAAGTATTATGAATAAGAGCCTAAGAGAATAAAAAAATAAAATAAAAAAAATATTAAATTTGTATTAAATTATTTACTCAAATTTCATTTTAAATTTTTGAGTAAATATTTAATTGCGTTAATTAAAACAAGTAAGAGTGTTAAATTCGGCTGTGCCGAATCTTTTATACCCTCCAACATACAAATAAAAAAATAAAAAATTGCAGGGGCGTCTTCTTTTTTTTTGGGGGGGGGGGGGGTCGGTAGTGGTAATTGGGGGGCACAATTCCTCTCGAATAAGTTTTAAAAAAAATAATTCTTATGCTTTTTGCACTAAAGAAAAACAAATTTATCATTATATAAAAAAAAAAAAATTATTCCACGCCCATAAAAGGAGGAGCGGACCGTAAAACGATATTTTTTAATTCTGTGGGTCCAAATGCAGGACCTTGAACTTCTTGTAGCATAAAAATGTAGGATTTGTTAAACAAAAACACAAAAAATCATGTAAAAATATGGTATTTTTTCAGAGGTTGGTTTAGTTCTTCAAGGGGGAACTTTTTCCCCCCCCGTCCGATTTTGCCCATCTCCGAACTTAACCAGCCTATGAACATAAGACATATATGTACCAAATTTCAGGAGTCTATCACTTTTATTTTGGACTGTATCGTGTCTTCCACAGACGGACGGACAGACGGACGGACGGACAGACGGACATCGCTAGAATGTCTTAGAATCGATCACTGATCAATAATATATATACTTTATGGGGTCCTAGACCGATATTTCGATGCGTTACACACGGAATGACAAAGTGAGTATACCCCCATACTGTAGTTGGAGGGTATAAAAATACTCAAATTTGTTTTAAAAATTTAAACAAGTGATTACTCAAATTGTTTTTCTCATTATTATTTTCTGTGTAGGTACTTAATATCATAAGTATTCGTAATAATTTGAACCAGTTTAATTATTCGTTTCCCCATACAATTTATCTGTCAAAATAAGTTTAAATTTGACATTTAAATTGTATGGGGAAAACGAAAAACTAAACTAGTTTAAATGAATGCGATTATGGCATTGGTGAAAAAAAAATTGCAACCCAAAATTTAAATTAATGAAAATGTTCATTAATTTTCCTATTTGTGTGTTCATCTTTTTTTGTCTATCCAGAGCTTTTTGAAGCCCACTGATGAGCCACAAAGCTGAAAATTGGCATGCATATAGTAAAACACCTGGGGCAGATCCTAACGTAGCCGGATGGGCGGAGAAATAAGCGGAAAAGTGAGCGTGGCAAAACTTTTTTTTTACATTTTTGCCTAATTTAAAGCCCCCTAATGACTTAGGAAGCTGAAAACTTCCTAGAATATAGTCTTAACGATGGCGCATATCCCCAAGTAGTCGGATTTAAAATTTTCGCAAAGTGGGCGGAGAATTGAGGAGAAAAATGGCCTGACAAAATTGGGATTTTTTAACATTTTTACTCTTTTGAAGCCCCCAAATGACTTAGGAAGCGGAAAATTGCATAGCATTTTTTTCTAACAATGAAGCATTAGTGTGTCCCACAAAAAAAAAGTTGTCCGCGCTCAAGCATAATTTGAAAGCTTATAGGGTTAAGTATTTTTGAGATTTTTTTCAGATTTTTCGGAAAAGGTTTTAAGGTCGCGCAAATCGCTTTTTTGCTGAAAATCGGCTTTACCGACCGTTTTTTAACTTTCTTTATAAAATCGCCAATAACCACGAGTTTCTTCACTACTGAGGTAATATATTTAAAGAAAAATGTTCAAACTTTATTTTTGTGTGCATAAACTATAAGTTTTGGCAACTCTTTTGCTCATTTGGGTACCCTACATTAGATTTTTTCGTAAATTTTCCATAAATTTTGGAAATAACGCTTTGTAACTTTTAAAATTTCTATGAAAGTCGAAAAAAGTAATAATGCAGTTTGAAAGATAAATTAATTCTTTATAATTTAGCAACAATAATTTTTGAATTCGCGCTTACCGTTCCAAAGTAATACCATTTTAAAGCTTTCAACCCATTGTATAAAACTAATAATAAAATATTGAATTTAAAAAAGATATTGTCTTCCACTATTTAATATCTTAGGGTAAAAACTTGTAAATAGGCTGTATATGATGGGTTTAAAAGCTGTATACCGGGACTATGAGTTGCAGATTTCAGAAATAACAAATAAGAGTGTTAAATTCGGTTGTGCAGAATATTTTATGCCCTGCAATATGTAATAAAAATAAAAAAAATAATATATATAAAAATATTTTTTGACAATGCCGTCTTGGTGGTCTCAAGCGGCGGCCGTAAGGGGAGACCTTCCCCCTCGCGTTAAATATTACCAATACATTCATTGTGCTTTTTCCACTGAAGTAATCAAATTTTTATCATTATTTGAATAAATCACAAAATGGGTCGGGCCGAAAATAATCATTTTCTTATTTCCTAGGCACAGGTACATGACTTCATACATCTTCTTTTACAGCCGGACGGACGGACATTTTGACCTACTGCCCTAAATTACCACCAAACGTGACTTGTTAGGGAGTTGCTAAAAGCAGTTTTGTGTTCAGCATCAAAAAATCTTAAGGATCCACCTTCTCACGTTTCTGTTACTGACCAAAACTCGAATTTTTCAGGGTTTATAAGAAGGTTATTATTTTACTATTAGTTTTGTACAATGGATAGAAATCTTTAAAATGGTATTACTCTGGAACGGTAAGAGCAAATTCAAAAATTATTTTTTTTAAATTATTTAGAATTATTTGATCTTTCAAACTGCATTGTTACTTTTTTTGACTTTCATAGAAATTTTAAAAGTTACATAACGTTACTTTCAAAATTTGTGGAAAATTTACGAAAAAACCTTATGTAGGGTACCCAAATGAGCAAAAGCATAGCCAAAACGTTTAATTTATGCACACAAAAATAAAGTTTGGACATTTTTCTTTTAAAATGTTACCTTAATAGTAAAGAATATAGTGTTTATTGGCGAACTTATAAAGAAAGTTAAAAAAACGGTCGTCAAAGCCGATTTTAAGCACAAAATCGATATGCGCGACCTTAAAAACTATTCCGAAAAATCTGAAAAAAATCTCAAAAATTCTTTACCCTATAAGCTTTTAAATTATGCTTGAGCACCCAAGAAAATCGAATAAAAGTATTTTTTTGGGACGCCCTAATGAAGCATATCCTGAAATAATCGGATCTAAATTTTTTAGACTGTGGAAGGAGAATTAAGAGAAAAATGGGGCGTGGCAAAACTGTGTTTTTTAATATTTTAACCAATTTGAAGACCCTCAATGAAAATTTCCTAGCATATAGTCCTATCGATTAAGCATTTCCTGAAGTAGTCGAATTTTAAATTTTTCTACTGTGGGCGGAGAATTGAAAGGAAACGGGGAGTCACAAAATTGGAATTTTTAACATTTTAACTTCTTTTGAAGCCCTCAAAGGAAGCGGAAAATGCATAGCGAATAGTCCTTACGATGTAGAATATCCTGAAGTAATCAGATTTAAAATTTCTGGACTGTGGACTGAGAATTAAAAGATTAAAGAGCGAGGAAAAATTGGGTGTTTTGATATTTGAAGATCCCAAATGACTTAGGAAGATGAAAATTGGCATGTATTAAATTAAATTAGTATTAAATTTTTTTCATCAAAGTCGTGTGAAATAAGTGGAAAAAATTTTATAAATCTGTCTCTGACCTAAATTAGGACAATACCTAGCAAAAACTTTCGTTACCAAATAATGAGCCAATATAATTATCAATAAGTACTTATTCATTGGCATTTTAACTCATTATTTTAACATGATGGTGACATTGCGAGCAACTACTTACCTCGCACGCTTACGAGCAGGCGCTTAAATAAGTCATTATTTAAATTTTTATTTAATAACTAGTTATCAGTAATGAGTTAAAATGCCGATATCATTATCAATAAGTACTTATTCGTTAGAATTTTAACTCATTATTTTAACATGGTGTACTTACTTCGATCGCTTACCAGTAATGACTCTAAAAAGTGGTTATTTTACGGTCAAAAAATGAAAAAATTTTAAAACAATTTTTTTTTTTAAATTACCTCGACCGGTTACCAGTAATGACTTTCATAAGTGGTTATTTTACGGTAAGTAAAAAGTTCTAAAATTTTATTTTTTTATAAAAAAAATAAAACAAAAAAATAATTTTTTTTTGTTCTTGTTAGGTTATATTTGTTTAGTTCTACTCATAAGTAAGTACTTATATATCAAAAAATATGCAATATTAATAAGTCATTATTAATGTGATTCAAAATAATTCGGAAGATAAGTATATATCACTACTAAATTATGCATTGGTAATAACCAGGGAAACCAAAAATATGCAGTATTATTTTTTTCCTGTGCATTTTATTGATAAATGGGTAAGATAATTATACGTTTCAGAAGTTTTTAAGAAATCTGGCATCGATTTGTTAGAGCATATTTTTGCATATTTTAGCCTTAGGAGCAAATTATTGCATATTTTAGGGTTAAGAGCATATTTTAGCATAAGAGCTTATTTTGAGAGCATATTTTCAATTTTAAGAGCATTTTTTCACTTTTTAGAGCATTTTTTAACATTTTTAAATATTTTTTTTTTAATTTTTAGAGCATTCTTTTCCAATTTTTTTATAACATTTATTTTTAAATTTTTCATCCCTTTGGCCTGTTCTTGCTTCATATCGGTATATGAAACTATGTTTTCTTTAGATCTGGGTATATTCAGCAACTTTGTAGAAAATATTAAGGCAAATATTTTTATAGAACATATTTAACCCTCTAAATAACGCACATAACGGTATTTTGAGGGTCTATTCTCTACACTCAAAAAAGTATGTCGGTAAAATCTACTACAAAAGACAGTTGTTTTGACTACATTTTGTCGTTGAAAAGGCGTCCACTACATAAACGGTAAAAACAACTGAACATGTTGTTGTTTTTAACTATTGATTTTCAACTACAAAATGTAGTAAAAACTACTACAAAACTGTTTAATACAGTTGTTTTTTCTACAGTTGCTTGAAATTTTATTTAAAAATTTCTTAAACGTTTAAATGATTGATATTTATTTATTTAAAAAGCAATACATTTCAGTTGGTTGTATAGAATTTCGACATGATGACAATTTTTTGACGTATTTATCTGGAATTATAGAAGAAAAAAATTATATTAATAAAATGTTAAACAAAATAAATTGATTGTATTTACCTTTGTTTTTTTAATAGTTCATTTCAAATTTTCACCGCTACTGATCAAAATTTGTCTGGAATAAAAAAAAACGAAATGCTTTGGCAAAATTGATTTATAAAAAAAAAGAATTAATTTCCAATGTTTCAAAAAAGTATGTACCTGCTCTGTTGTGTATACAAAGAAAAGAAAGATGGCGCGCTCATAAGAAAACAAAACACTGCACACATTTTATTTTGGTTTTTTCCGATTGGTTTTTACGCACGCTTATGTGAGCGCTATATTATACACACTTGTTATCTCATTTATCCACTTATTTTCTTTCGCTCAAGAATATTTTTCCAAAAACATATTTTTTGTTATAATTAAATTTAATAAATTGTAATTTAATTTATTTAGATATTATTTATTTGGTATAAAAATAATTCCTTCCGCATCCCGCACGACCAACTCGCTCGACACATTCGTTTGCAATAAAAATTTCTAGAAAAAAACGAGTTTTAGAAAAAAAACTAAAAACAACTACATAAATCAACTATTGCTACAGTGTAGTATATTTTTTGTAGTTATTTTTTGAAACTACTACAAAAAAAGTTGTTTGAGATTTTTTCATACAAAAACGACCGAAATTGTAGTTAAAAACAACAGCTACTACTTACTACACAAACGACCGTCATGTAGTAACTGCAATAATTTTCTGAGTGTAACGAATTGTAAAAAACACCACATAAAAGGGGACTTAATTTTTTTAAGAGCATATTTTTGTAGTTTTTGGAGCATATTTTCCGTTTTTTGGAGCATTTTTGAGCGCATAAAACGTGTTTTTTAGAGCATATATTTGGTTTCCCTGATAATTAGTTTGATACAAAGTGAAGTCTGAAAAAAATAGTTTGTTCTCCAAAAAACTTAGAAAATTATCAAAAAAAATTTTAAAAATAAGAAAATTAAAAAAAAAATTCTAAAAACATTTTTTATGATTTTCTTATTTAAAAAACAAACAAAAAATACAAAAAATTGTTATTCAAAAATAGTTACGGAACTTAGAAATTTAAAAAAAAAAAATCTAAATAACTCTTAAAATGCTTTTCAAAAACGCTCGCAAAGCGTTCGAAAAAAACATTTTGAGTTTGATTTTTTTAATTACATATTAAAATTTAAAAATGGTTTTGAAATTTCAGAAAATAAAATTGTTAAATATAAAATTAAGCATGAAAAGATATTGTTTTTTATAACAAAAAATCAAATTCAAAGAATTGCATATATTTTGCTGTTATAACAAACTACACGCAAATTTGTATGATGAGCATTGTATGAACGTCATTCGCCTTTGAGGAATTGAAAATAAGAAAATTAAATTGTTAAACATAAAATTAAGCATGAAGAGATATTGTTTTTATAACAAAAAATCAAATTCAAAGAATTACATATATTTTGCTGTTATAACAAAATACACGAAAAATTTGTAACTATGATGGGCAGTGTATGAACGTCATTCGCTTTCGAAGAATTCGCTGTTATAACAAAATATACGTAAATTTGTAGTTATGATGCTCAGTGTATCAACGTCATTCGCCTTCGACGAATTTGCTGTCATAACAATAATAGTTAAGATGCGCAGTGTATGAACGTCAATTGATGAATTTGCTGTTATAAAAAAATACACGCAGTTATGGTTAACCTGACCAACTGATTTAGAAAATCAGGATGAGGATGGAAAGAATTATCAAAGAATTACATATATTTTGCTGTTATAACAAAATACACGCAAAATTTGTAACTACACTCAAAAAATTATGTTAGTAAAATCAACTGAAAATGTCAGTTAAAATAACTACTTTGTAAGTTATTTTGGGGTCAACTACTTTTTCAGTTAAATGAACTAACAATGTTAGTTATTTTAACTGACAAAAAACAACTGACTTATATAGTAAAAACTACTTACATTTGTAGTCAAAACAACTAAAATGTAGTAAAAATAAAATAAACAATATATATATATTTTTTTTTTTTCAAAACATTTTTCAGAAAAAAAATTGAAGACCAAATTTTTTCCAATTTTTTTTTTTTTTGTTTTTTTTTTGTGAAAAATAAAAAATCCGAAAATTAATTTTTATTTTTTGAAAAAATACTGAAAATTTTTCAGAAAAATTTAAAAATTTAAATTTAAAATTAACTACTTTAAATAACTGTTACTACATTACAGTACTTTTTTGTTAGTTGTTCCAAAAACGACTTAAAATAACTAACAGAAATAGTTGTTTGATATTTTTCATACAAAAACAACTGACTTTGCAGTTGAAAACAACTTACTACTGTAAAATATACAAATAACTAACATGTAGTAAGTAACATAATTTTCTGAGTGTATGATGCGCAGTGTATGAACGTCATTCGCCTTCGAAGAATTCGCTGTTCTAACAAAATATACGTAAATTTGTAGTTATGATGCTCAGTGTATCAACGTCATTCGCCTTCGACGAAATTGCTGTCATAACAATAATAGTTAAGATGCGCAGTGTATGAACGTCAATTGATGAATTTGCTGTTATAACAAAATACACGCAGTTATGGTTAACCTGACCAACTGATTTTGAAAATCAGGATGGAAAGAATTATCAAAGAATTAAATATATTTTGCAAAATTCCACAAATTTAATTTTTCCAAGTTTTTTTTTTAAGTTGTGAAAAATAAAAAAAAACGAAAATTTATTTTTATTTTTTGGAAAAAAACTTTGAAAATTTTTCAGAGATAAAAAAAATTAATATTAACTACTTTAAATATATTTTACTACATTACAGTACTTTATGTTAGTTGTATAACTAACAGAAATAGTTGTTTGATATTTTTCATACAGAAACAACTGACTTTGTAGTTGAAAACAACTACTGTAAAATATACAAACAACTAACATGTAGTAACTTACATAATTTTCTGAGTGCGTATTTTTTTAAGGCCCCATTAGATGCCAGACAAATGGTACATTTGTTTTGTTGTTGTACAATTGATCAACAAACCAACTTGGTCGATTGCATGCAATTAGCTCATGTAATGGCAAGTTGTACAACTTATAACCAAAAAAGTTGGTCGATGTTTCCTTCGTCTGATGCCGCCTTTAAATTTGAGAATGGTGGTATCATAGAAAAAGTTTGGAAGGTGTGCAGTGTTGTATTTCGTGTATTTTGCAATATGGTGGCAAAATGCTTGATCTTCCTCATCTAACACGTCAAATTAAATTCTTTGTTTACGCACCATCTACACGTGGGAGAATTTTTTCATGAAAGCAGAGATAACGTCGGCAGAGAAACAGTAGGGAAATTTCAGCATTTATCTCAATATCAAGTGGTGTGGAAAACTAGCTGCAATTGCTCTTGTGAAATTTCATAATTTACAATCAGCCGTGGAATAACTATTCATCATAAATATATGTTCAATCTATTATTTAGGCACATACATTTGTTGATACAATTATTTTTTAATGATTTATTTTATTTTTCCTTTTTTCGACGCCATTTGCTCCAAAAAACAATTGTAAACATACAAATATAAGTGAATTTGACACTTGATTTCATCTCATCAGATTGTTGTTATGAGATATCTCATAACAACTACATCAGATTGTTGTTATGAGATATCTCATAACAACTATCTGACGAGATCAAATACTGAGACTAATATTTAGTCCACACCTGAGAAAAATATCTTTGCGATTGATTTTGACGTTTCCTAATATAAATATCTCAGTATTTCTCCCAGGTGTAGACGGCGGGTTATAAACAAATGATATTTGCCTTTTATTGAATTAAATTTATGGTTTATTTTGCTTTATAAAACGTTTTTTAAAGATAATACGTAAGATTGATAATTTAAAACTTTTTTTTTTTTTTTGTGCTTTGTTGTTGTTCTCCTTTATGTTGTGTAGTTTTTATCAAAAGTTAGATAATGTGCTGTCACTAAAGGGTATATGACACTACATTTTTTTTGTATTAAATTGAAATTGACGGCATACTAATCACATTAGAGCACAGCATTACCGACCCCGGTAATGCTGTTCCCTAATGTGATTAGTATGCCATCAATTTCAATTTAATACAAAAAAAAATGTAGTGTCATAGGGGTCTAATGCATATTCATGTGAAATACGACTCTGTTTCACTTCTATTTTTTTCTATGGGTGGAATTTTTCCTTTTTGCGGCGGTTCATAAAACTCTGGCAATACTCGTATTGCACTGTATTATCTACATTTCGTTAAGCTGTACTATGTTGAGGGTTGCCATATTTAACGATTTATCGTCATTTTGACGATTTTTTGGTACAAAAAATTACAAATCGTCACCTTATTATTGTTTTGCTCCATACGCCATTTTTGAAAAAAATGAGTTAGGAATGGAATATATCTATATAAATAAAAATCAATTGTCGTTCGTTGGTAACCGCATCAGTTGAGAACGGCTGGACCGATTTGCACAATTCTTTTTTTGAAATGTTCGTCATAGTCCAACTTAGGTTTTTACGTAAATAAAAATTGACCACGCCCACTTTTTTCAATTTATCTAAAATCGGAAAACGGCTGCACCGATTTGGGTATTTTTGTATTAAAATGTTCGTAGCAATCCAATATAAGTTTTTAGTGAAAGAAAAATCAACCACGCCCACTTTTACGCCCACTTTTTTAATTTATCTAAAATCGGAAAACAGCTGGACCGATTTGTCTAAATTTTTTTAAATTAATTTTTAATCATATTCCAACTTTGGTTTTTACCTAAAAAAGAACTTGACCTCACCCACTTTGGCTAATTTTTGTTGAAAATTTTCATCATAATTCAACTAGGGTTTTAACGGATAGTAAAATTTCCCACGCCCACTTTTTTTATGTATCGAAAAATCTATAACGGTTATAGTCCGCAAAAGATTCTTAAGGAAAAAAAAAAATTGTCCACGCCTACTTTTACGCTCACTTTTCCCAATATAAATATTTTAAATCATGGAATGGATGAATCAATTTGTCTATTTTTGTTTTAATGTGCGTCATATTCCAACTAAGGTTTTTTGGAAATAACAATTTTCCATTTTTACGCCTACTTTTGAATGGAGGGACCGAATTGGTTTAATTCAAATAAGGTTTTTACTTTAAGGAATGATGTTTTCGATGTATATAAAAACTGCTCTATAGAAAAATAAAATATAGAATAGTAAAATATAAATAAAAATCAAATGTAGTTCGTTGGTAATCGGATCACTTGATAACTGACCGATTTGGATAATATTTTTTTATTTTTAAATGTTCATCTTATTTTTTTAATGTTCGTCTTAGATTTTTTCGGAAAAAAAAGTAATCACTCCCACTTTTATATCTCCTTTTTTTGATATATCTAAAATCGGGTCGCCATAGTCCAACTTAGGTTTAAACGGAAATTAAAATTGTTCACGCCCATTTTTAATTCGATACATCTAAAACGGAAGAACGACAGGTACGATTTGGCTATTTGTTGACATTCGTGATAACACAACAAAGGTTTTTAAGGAAAGAAAAATTGTCCACTCCCACTTTTTTCAATAAATCTAAGATCGGAGAGCGAATTATCTGATTTGATAATTTTTTTCTTTAATGATCATTATAGCCCAACACCCAAAAAAAAACAATTGTGAAATTATTTAATTTTAGGGTATAATTTACCTAAGATTTTTTGCAGGAATCCAACTTGAAAAGTTTCTTTGCATATTACCCGAATCAACTTAGGTAAACTTACAAAATGCATTTAAGCATTATTTCAAATTTAATTGTGTTTATTTAGCCACTATATTTAAATAAATGGTACAGTTTGATTGGTCAAATAACGTATTTTTTTTTAGGTTGATTTAATAGTTTTATATATCCCCTTCCATACAAAATGCTCAGTATTATAAATTTTAATTACATTTATTTTTAATATTTTTTTTAATATAAAGGACAATTTTATAATAAAATATAAATACTAACAAGCTTAAAATACATACTTAGCATGATCAGTGACAACTAAATTTTTCTATAGAAACTTTCTCATTGACAATTTTTCTATAGAAAAAAAAAGACAATTCTTCTTTAGAAAATTTCTGACAGACAATTTTTCTATAGAAACTTTCTGAAAGACAATTCTTCTATAGAAAATTTCTGAAAGACTATTTTTCTATAAAAAATTTCTAAAAGACAGATTTACTATAGAAAATTTTTAACAGACAATTTTTTTAAAAAATTTCTCAAAAACATTCCTCTATAGAAAATTTATAATAGACAATTTTTCTATAGAAAATTTTTCAAAGACAATTTTTTTATAGAAAATTTCTGAGAAATAATTTTTCTACAGAAAATTTCTGAAAGAAAATACTTCTTTAGAAAATTTCTTAAAGTAAAATTTTTTCAAAGACAATTCTTCTATAGCAAATTCCTGAAAGACAGTTTTTCTATAGAAACTTTCTGAACGCCAATTTTTCTATAGAAAATTTCTGAAAGAAAATTTTTCGATAGAAAATTTCTGGTTGACAATTTTTCTATAGAAAATTTCTGAAAGATAATTTTTCTATAGAAAGTTTTTGACGACAATTTTTCTATAGAAAACTTTTGAACAACAATTTTTCTATAGAAAATTTTTTATAGAAAGTTTCTGAAAGACAATTTTTCTATAGAATATTTCTCATAGACAATTTTTCTATAAAATATTTCTCAAAGACAATTTTTCTACAGAAACTTTTTCAAAGACAGTTTTTCTATATAAAATTTCTGAAAGACAGGTTTTCTGTAGAAAATTTCTGAAACACAATCTTTCTATGGAAACTTTCTCAAACACAATTTTTCTATAGAATACTTCTGAAAGGCAATTTTCATAGAAAAATTCTCAAAGACAATTATTCTATAGAAAATTTCTAAGACAATATTTCTATAGAAAATTTCTGAGAGAAATTTTTTTAGAGAATATTTTTGAAAAATAATTTTCCATAGAAAAATTCTCAAAGACAATTCCCAAGGACAATTTTTCTACAGAAAATTTCTCAAAGACAATTCTTCAATAGAAAATTTTTTAAAGATAATTTTTCTATAGAAAATTTCCCAAATATAATTTTTATATAGAAAATTTCTCAAAGATAATTTTTTAATAGAAAATTAAAAAAAAATAATTTCTATAGAAACTTTCTCAAAGACAATTTTTTATAGAAAATTGCTGAGAGACAATTTTTCTGCAGAAAATTTCTGAAAAACAATTTTTCTATATAAAATTTCTAAAAGACAGGTTTTCTGTAGAAAATTTCTGAAAAAAAATTTTTTCTGAGACAATTTTTTTACAGAAAATTTCTGAAAGAAAATTTTTCTATAGAAAATTTCTGAAAGACAGGTTTTCAGAGAAAATTTCTAAAAGAAAATTTTTCTGTAGAAAATTTCTGAAAAAATTTTCATTAAAAATTTCTCAAAGACAATTTGTTTATAGAAAATTTTTTATAGAAAAATTCTCAAGGACAATTTTTCTATAGAACATTTCTGAAAGTCAATTTTTCTATAGAAAAATTCTGAAAGACAATTTTTCTATAGAAAATTTCTTAAAGACAATTTTTCTATAAAAACTTTCTCAAAGACAATTTTTAAATAGAAAATTTTTCAAATACAATTTTTCTATAGAAAATGTCTTAAAGGCATTTTTTTTCTATAGAAAATTTTTGAAAGACAATTTTTCATAAAGATAATTTTTCTATAGAAAAGACAGTTTTTCTATAGAAAATTATTCTGTAAAAAATTTCGTAAAAACAGCTTTTCTTTAGATATTTTTTTGTTTTTTTAGAAAGTATCTATAGAAAAATTGTCTTTCAGAAACTTTCTGTAGAAAAATTGTCTTTCAGACATTTCTAGAGAAAAATTGTCTTTAAGAAATTTTCTATGGAAAAATTGAAATTTTTAAAGAAAAATTGTCTGAATACATATTTTCTATAGAAAAATTGTATGAGAAATTTTTTATAAAAAAATTGTATTTAAAAAATTTTTTATAGAAAACTTGTCTTTAAGAAATTTTCTATAGAAGAATTGTCTTTCAGAAATTTTCTATAGAAAAATTGTCTTTGAAAAATTTTTATACAAAAATTGTTTTTAGAGATATTTTCTATGGAAATATTGCTTGAAAATTTTTTTATAAAAAAATTGTCTTTCAAAAAATTTTCTAAAGAAAAATTGTCTTTCAGAAATTTACTATAGAAAACCATCTTTCAGAAATTTTGTATAGAGAAATTGACAATAAGAATTTTTTTATAGAAAAATTGTCTTTAGTTATTTTCTATAGAAAAAGTGCCTTTGTGAAATTTTCTATATACAAATTTTCTTTAAGAAATTTTTTTCTGGGAAATTTTCTATAGAAAAATTGTCTGAGAAATTTTCTATAGAACAAATGTTTTTGAGAAATTTTTAAATGTTTTAAGAAACATTTTTATAAAAAAATGTCCAGACTCCGTCCATTTTTTCTATCGAAAATTTTTAAGTTTCTCAGACTTTTTTTCTATAGAAAAAATTTCAAATCCTAAGATATTTTAAGAAATATTGTCAGATTCTTTGTTATTTGTTCTATAGAAAAATTCTGTAATTCTGAGAATTTGTTTCTATAGAGAAATTATCTATTTCTGAGAAATTTTTTTCTATAGAAAAAGTCTTGCATTTTGAGACAATTTTTCTATAAAAAAAGTCGTAAATTCTTAAACAATTTTTCTATAGAAAAAAATCTCAGATTTTTCTACAAAACAAATTTTAGATTCTGTGACAATTTTTCTACAGAAAACGTCTCAGGTTCTGATACAATTTTCCTATAGAAGAAATCTTAGATCCTAAGACAATTTTTCTTTAGAACAATTTTCAGATTCTGAGACAATTGTTCTATAGAAAGTACCATATTGTGAGACTATTTTTCTAAAGATTTTTTTTCTGTAGATGCTGAATTATCACTAACCGGAATCTGCAATCAAAAACCTCAAGTCATTTTCTGGATCTGCTTTGGTGTCTACTGTTGAACCAACACTGCGAACCGGAGACCAATTGTTTTATGTTTTTTATGGCGTTCCTTAAAATTTAAACTGCCTATATTGGGTGGAGATTCCAAGTAATGTATTTTTACAAGTTCCGTGGCGGATGCCGCAAATGTTCGGATAAACCAACACCGTCTGCAACTGAAAGTTAATATTTTGGTTAATATACGTTTATCAAATATATAAACACATTATTTTTGCTTACCTTTTTAATTAATTAAATAAATTAGTTCCTTATAGATATATTTTATAAAAAATTAAAGACAATTTGTTGTCAATGTGTTGTTTACAATGTGGCATTAATATGTCGACTTTATCGAATTAAATTTATATATATTTATAAAAAAAAACTTAGGTAAAAGATTCAAGTTTGTGTATGTTAAATTTAATATTGTAAACATTGCTATTTTACAAAATAAATGTCATACACAATTTAGTTAAAACTTGAGCAATTTCTTGAACTCAATATAAAAAAAATTTACCTAACAAGGGAAGTATCTCAACCCTTATGAACCGATTTGCATGAAACGTAAAATATATATAAAAGAGACAATTCTAAGGTTGGGGTGTCTCGGCTTTTCGGCCATATCGCGTATTTAGGGGTTCAAAACATGGGTCAAAAAATGTCGAAAAAAACAATTTTTGGATTTTTAAGCCATTTCTTTCTAAGAAACAATATGATATTAACATATGAGAAGAAAGGTTTTTTTAATACCTATCCAACCGTGGCATAACCTTGTAAAAATTTGGCTTCGTTAAATACTTTTTTCATGAAAATGTTAAAATTTTGGGGGGTATTTATATGAAGACATAGACCTACGATGTCCATATGAATACGAAATAATCTTAATTAAATTTAAGTCGACACGTATTTTTGCTCTAGAGGATATTCCTGTTAGTTCCGGAGTTATCGAAATTTTCCCGGAGGTCCACAATGTTTCATAAGGGGACAACGAAATTTTGAAACACCGATATGGCCGATAAGCCGAGACACCCCGACCTTAAAATCGTCTCTTTTATATATATTTTAAGTTTCAGACAAATCGGTTCATAAGGGTTGAGATACTTCCCTTGTAAGTCACATTAGACTGTTTAACACTAGTTATTTTTTTGGGTGAAGTAAGGATTTTACGGAAATAATTATTGTACTACCCCACTTCAAAGCCCACATTTTTCAATAACCTTAAAATTTGCAAGACTTGAGAACGCCTGGACCGATTTGGCTATTTTTTTGTTTTAAATGTTCGTTATAGTCCATATAATTGGTCAGAAAGAAAAATTCTCCTCGCCAACTTTTTTTTGATATATCTAAAACTAGCTTTTACTCCAACTCGATCTATTAAACAAAATATTTCTTAATAGATTCCGCATAAACTTGGTACAAATCAAGTTTAACTTACCACACAAATTTTAACGCCAACTTTTGTCTAAATAAGTCGACTACTAATGACCGGACCGATTTTTTTATGTTAATAATAGTTCTAATTAGGTTTTTAAGGAAATATAAATGAGAAAAGTGTCCCGAAAAAATGGAAAATTCGGGAAAACTGTAAAGGGTTGTTTGAACTCAAGCTCACAGTAAGAACGAAGGATATGCGTAATTCATTGTTGTGTTGTTCATAATGATACTAAAGAAGTTTTAAATTTGTACAGGTCGCAAAGTCGAAGACATGGTTATTTTTTTTGTTCTTAAAATATAATTTGAAGACGATTATCTGCCTAATCGTCCTTAAAAACTACTCCCACAAATCTTTGTAAGCCAAGAAAATCATTACATTTTTTGCAGGGCTATATATTGGAAGCGAGATGAAATATAACACTGATCTCATATTTGGACCAGCAACGCGGACCGGGCCAGCTAGTATAATATAAATATCCTCTTTCTTATGCCGAAGTCCGTTTTTTAAAACATCTTTTCAAATTTGAGATATCCAGCATTTTCTAAGAAAAAACACACTATTTTGACGTTTTTTGAAAATTTGCGTTATAGAAAAGGCTCTAGATTATTTAAAAATGAACGGATCTTGCATATTTTTGGAATGAAGATTAATTATATTGGTACTATTCTTTTTACCAAATTTTAATACCGTAACTTCTAAACATTTCAAGTAATGTCATATTTGCCATTTAGGTTGTGTGGGAGGTAGGCGTGTCCATTGACCGATTATCCCCATTTTTAATACCATGCAACCTGACTATATAAGTGTTCTAAATACCCAGTTTTGTCGATCTAGCTCGTTTTGTTTTATTGTTATTTTGTTTGGCGTTGAGAACTCATTTGCTCCATATCACACAAAAGTCCCAAATGTGTAAGCAAAATTGGATATGGAGCATAATACCATAAAATCTTATTTTCTTAAAAGCTTAAAATCTTTTGATCTATTGTATGTAAAAGTCTGAAAACTAGAAGCTTTGTTAACAATATATGTAGCAATAAATGGTAAACATTAAAACAAAATCCATCGATTACTTTTCGAGAAAATTTGTGGTAAACCTATTTTATCGTTTCTCTCGAAACCGAGTTGTTGGCGCATGAAGTAAAACAATAATAAGCTGACGAAATGACTACTGTTGCCTAGAGAATGACGATTTTTTAAAACTAGGCAGCAGTGTTACCGTTCTGCGACTTTAGTTGCAATTTGCAACCTTTTTGACGCTCTGAGACTTTTTGTGCGACTTTTTTAAACTTGTCTAATTTTGCAACTTTTTCCAACTTTGTGCGACTTTTTTCCCCTTTTTTGTTAAGTGAAATATTTTTTTCTTTTTAAAGATATAAACTGCAAAATTATACATATTTCAAATATTTTTTTGAAACTTTGAAATTTTAAAAATAATATCTAAAGGTTGCGCTCGCGGCTTTTTTACGTAAATGTTTGAATTTTAGATTTTTAAATTATTCGAATTCTTAAAATGCATTAAAATGGCCAAATCGAAAAAATAATCAAAAAACAGAATTACGCTGACATTTTCCATAACATTTTACCCATTTCAAAAGATAATATCGTGAAATATTGCATGGAAACACCCTTATGAAATGGAGATAGATTGTTGGTATGTTCAGAAAAAATGTTGGGGGGTAAAAATTAATAAGGGTCGGTCTCACTTCTTACCCCTCTAGGAGGCCCCCTTGGAGCGGATATAATAAAAAAAATATTAAACAAGTAAGAAAGTTATAGTCGGTCAAGGCCGACCATATGATACCCTACACCAGTGTTTTCCGGAAAATGGGTCCCAAGTCCAAACATGGACCGATTGTATCTGTCTTTTGTTAGATCTTTATTTAGTGTAGAAAACATACACAGATCAATTTTAAGTGGAATTGGTTTATTTTTTTTGTTAATAGAACAATTTAACTGAATATCGGTCGAAATTTTTATATGGGGGACTAAGTCCAAAAATGGTCCAATAATATTCCGATTTGATAAGGTTGCTAAAGTACACGTTTAGTACCTAAAAATAAATTTTTTATCAAATATTTCCATTTTTATGAATTTTGAGGGAATTATGTGAATATCGGGAAGGTGGTTTGTATGGGGACTACCAGAAGGACTTACCCGATTCCTTTGAAATTTGGAATGGTGATTTGTGCATACAAAACTTGATTACTTGCTGAATTTCAAAGCGATATCTATTATAATACGGTTATTAGAGTCATTAAAGCCGAATCCAAAGGGGGCGTTTGTATGGGGGCTAGGTCTTAACATCGACCGATTTTCTCCAATTTCAATAGGCTTCGTCCTTGGGGCAAAAGATGCTTAAGTTTCAAATTTCAGGTCAATTGATTGAAAATTGCGACCTGTATCGTGCTTAAACCGATAGATGGACAGACGGACGGACGGACAGACGGACGGACGGACGGACATCGCTAAATCGACTCAAAAAGTTATTCTGAGTCGATCGGTATACTTGAAGGTAGGTCTAGGACCAATATTTTGGGTAGTTACAAACATCAGCACAAACTCAATATACCCTGTACCACAGAGTGGTGTAGGGTATAAAAATAACAAGTAAGAAAGTTATAGTCGGTCAAGACCGACCATATGATACCCTACACCAGTGTTTTCCGGAAAAAGGGTCCCAAGTCCAAACATGGACCGATTGTATCTGTCTTTTGTTAGATCTTTATTTAGTGTAGAAAACACACACAGATCAATTTTAAGTGGAATTGGTTAATTTTTTTTGTCAATATAACAATTTAACTGAATATCGGTCGAAATTTTGATATGGGGGACTAAGTCCAAAAATGGTCCAATTATATTCCGATTTGATAAGGTCGCTAAAGTACACGTTTAGCACCTAAAAATAATTTTTTTATCAAATATTTCCATTTTTATGAATTTTGAGGGAATTATGTGAATATCGGGAAGGTGGTTTGTATGGGGACTACCAGAAGGACTGACCCGATTCCTTTGAAATTTGGAATGGTGATTTATGCAAACAAAATTTGATTACTTGCTGAATTTCAAAGCGATATCTATTATAATACGGTTATTAGAGTCATTAAAGCCGAATCCAAAGGGGGCGTTTGTATGGGGGCTAGGTCTTAACATGGACCGATTTTCTCCAATTTCAATAGGCTTCGTCCTTGGGCCAAAAGATGCTTAAGTTTCAAATTTCAGGTCAATTGATTGAAAATTGCGACCTGTATCGTGCTTAAACCGATAGATGGACAGACGGACGGACGGACAGACGGACGGACGGACGGACATCGCTAAATCGACTCAAAAAGTTATTCTGAGTCGATCGGTATACTTGAAGGTAGGTCTAGGACCAATATTTCGAGTAGTTACAAACATCAGCACAAACTCAATATACCCTGTACCACAGAGTGGTGTAGGGTATAAAAAGCATTGTTTGGGGACCGCCTTAAAGGTTGAAGATAGAGTGTAAGTATGTTCTGAAAAAATGTTGGGGTTGAAAAACTATTGGGGGTCACACATTTGACTCCTACAGAGGCACCCTTGGGACAGTTAGAGGTAGGAGAAATATTATCTTTGTTATTGTTAGAATCCACTTTATCTATTCATTTTAGATATTATTAAAACTACTTCATTGAAATATATATGAAAAAATAATCATTGTGACATATTTATTCTTTCCATTTTTTCGTTTTAAAAATTTGATAATTTTGTGAAATAAATATTGTTCTTTTTATAATCTTGGGATTTTTATTATTAAATCAACATTCCTACAGTTATCCTTGTATGGAATAGGTATATTTGGAAAAAATTTTAGGGAGGAAAAATAAATGGGGGTCGATCTCAACTGCCGCGGAGTCTCCAAAAAAGAGGAAAAATGTGAGATTTTTTACCCTAAAATTTTTTCCGAACATACCTAAGCCCTATCTTTAACACCTAAGGGAGCTTTTATACGAAAACAACAATTTTATACAAAATATTCAACCCTTAAACAAATGTGAGACTTTTTTTGTAAAACATGACTTTTTGTGCGACTTTTTAAAAATTCTCAACGGTAACACTGTACTAATCACATTAGATAACAGCATTACCGGCGTCGGTAATACTGTGCTCTAATGTGATTTACATTGCTGTCTACACCATTTACAGATGTAATTCGAAAATGATCAATTGTAATTCGAAGATTCTATTTGTAATTCGAAGATTCCATTTGTAATTCGAAGATTCCATTTGTAATTCGAAGATTCCATTTGTAATTCGAATACTCCAATTGTAATTCGAAGATTCCATTTGTAATTCGAAGATTCCAATTGTAATTCGTAAAAGATCAATTGTAATTCGTAAAAGATCAATTGAAATTCGTAAAAGATCAATTGTAATTCGAAAAAGATCAATTGTAATTCGTAAAAGATCAATTGTAATTCGAAAAAGATCAATTGTAATTCGTAAAAGATCATTGTAATTCGTAAAAGTTCAATTGTAATTCGAAGATTCCATTTGTAATTCGTAAAATATCAATTGTAATTCGTAAAAGATCAATTGTAATTCGAAAAAGATCAATTGTAATTCGAAAAAGATCAATTGTAATTCGTAAAAGATCAATTGTAATTCGTAAAAGATCAATTGTAATTCGTAAAAGATCAATTGTAATTCGAAAAAGATCAATTGTAATTCGTAAAAGATCAATTGTAATTCGAAGATTCCAATTGTAATTCGTAAATTATCAATGTAAATTCAGTTGATGTTTTTCGAATTACAATTGGAATCTTGATCTTTTACGAATTACAATTGATCTTTTACGAATTACAATTGATCTTTTTCGAATTACAATTGATCTTTTACGAATTACAATTGATCTTTTTCGAATTACAATTGATCTTTTACGAATTACAATTGATCTTTTTCGAATTAAAATTGATCTTTTACGAATTACAATTGATCTTTTACGAATTACAATTGATCTTTTACGAATTACAATTGATCTTTTTCGAATTACAATTGATCTTTTTCGAATTACAATTGATCTTTTACGAATTACAATTGATCTTTTATGAATTACAAATGGAATCTTCGAATTACAATTGATCTTTTACGAATTACAATTGATCTTTTACGAATTACAATTGATCTTTTTCGAATTACAATTGATCTTTTACGAATTACAATTGATCTTTTTCGAATTACAATTGATCTTTTTCGAATTACAATTGATCTTTTACGAATTACAATTGATCTTTTACGAATTACAATTGATCTTTTACGAATTACAACTGGAGTATTCGAATTACAATTGGAATCTTCGAATTACAATTGGAGTATTCGAATTACAAATGGAATCTTCGAATTACAAGTGGAATCTTCGAATTACAAATAGAATCTTCGAATTACAAATAGAATCTTCGAATTACAATTGATCTTTTTCGAATTACATCTGTAAATGGTGTATATCAATCCAATACAAAAAATATATAGTGTCATATAATCTTTAGAGCGGTAGAATTAAATTTAAAAAAAATTACTTCTGAGTGGGAGTTCCTTCAGGAAGTGGAGATATGGCTTAGATATGGTTGTAAAAAATGTTGAGCGGTAAAAGTCAATGGGGGTCAGTCATACATTTGGATCCCCTAGAATCACTTTCAGGACAGTTCGAGCGGTGGAAGTAAATTAAAAAAAAATTTACTTCTGAGTGGGATTCCTTTAGAAAGTGGAGATAGGGCTTAGGTATGGTAAGAAAAAAATTTGAGCGGTAAAAGTTAATGGGGGTTGGTCATACATTTGGATCCCCAGAAGCACTTTCAGGACAGTTTGAGCGGTGGAAGTCAATTTAAAAAAAAATTACTTCTTGTAAAAAAATTTACTTCTGTGTCGGAGTTCCTTCAGGAAGTGGAGATAGGGCTTAGGCATGGTTGGAAAAAATTTTGAGCGGTAAAAGTTAATGGGGGTCGGTCATACATTTGGATCCCCTTGAAGCACTTTCAGGACAGTTTGAGCGGTGGAAGTCAACTTAAAAAAATTACTTCTGAGTGGAATTCCTTTAGAAAGTCGAGATAGGGCTTAGGTATGGTTAGAAAAAATGTTGAGCGGCAAAAGTAAATAGGGGTCGGATTCTCTAAAAGCACCTTTAGGACAAACGGGCATCCATTTAACACAATCGGCGAAGTCTTTAATTATAGTAGATATATGAAGTAATATATCAGGAGGATGGACCTGAAAGGAGGTATTCTTTGCACATTACTGTTAAAGTAGGAAATTACAGGACGGTCAACCATTTAACACAATCGGCGAAGTATTTAATTATTGTAGATATTTGAAGTAATATATCAGGAGGATGGACACGAAAGGAGGTATACTTTGCACATTACTGTTAAAGTAGGAAGTTACAGGACACTGAAAAGAGAATAATACAATTAATATATTCCAAAAACATGCATTAAAATTTTAACCTACCACTTGATATCTATATTTTTTTTATAACCATCAAAGGCCACAAAAGACTATACAATTTTCCCCAACATCAGCTAATACGGGTTCTATCCATTATTAATCCAGTTCTATGTAATCTGGTTCACCGGATCGCAAAATAAAATCAGAAGTTTAGTGAATTGCGATTGTTGGTAACTTGGCCACCAATCATAAACATAAAAAAAACACAGACCATTAATTCGGTATCGTTATCACTGATTTTTAAAGTTTTATGGGGATGTTTTGTTGTGGTCTTTAAGACCATATCTAGCAAAAAAATAATAAAAACTCTTTGTTTCAAAACAAACTTTTACTTACCTCTATTCTTAAAATGCACATAATTGTGTGGCGATGTAAAAAATTTGCAAAACAAACACGTTTTATTATTTTTTGTTGATAAAAAATAATTATGATTTGTTTGTTGTTTTGCTTATTTCCTTTTAAAGACATCCGCTCAAATAAATTTTTGTATATCTGACTCTTTTTAACAGTTGTGCCGAATGAAAAAATGTAAACAAGAACATAATTTTGATATGAAAAAGAACAAGAAAAAGAAAAAAAAAATAATCAAAAAAAAAAAAAAAACAAAATATAACAAAAAAAAAACACAACATAGAAGACAAAAAAATAAAAATCACAATATAAACCTAGTGTTTCTGGTGATTTTTTCCCCTCTACATGCCTATCTAGGGTGATAGGCATCTACAAGAAGAAGAACAAGAAGAAGAATTTTGATATGGTATTACATAAGGGTATATGACACTATATACACTCAAAAAAGTATGTCGGTAAAATCTACTACAAAAGACAGTTGTTTTGACTACATTTTGTTGTTGAAAAGGCGTCCACTACATATTACGGTAAAAACAACTGAACATGTTGTTGTTTTTAACTATTGATTTTCAACTACAAAATGTAGTAAAAACTACTACAAAGGACGGTATACAGTTGTTTTTACTACACTTGCCTGAAATTTTATTTAAAAAATTCCTTAAACGTTTAAGTGATTGATTTTTATTTATTTAAAAAGCAATATATTTCAGTTGGTTGTATAGAATTTCGACATGAAATTAAAATTTTTTGGTGTATTTATCTGGAATTATAGAAGAAAAAAATTATATTAATAAAATGTTAAACAAAATAAATTGATTGTGTTTACCTTTGTTTTTTTAATAGTTCATTTCAAATTTTCACCGCTACTGATCAAAATTTGTCTGGAATAAAAAAAAAAAGAAATGCTTTGGCAAAATTGATTTATAAAAAAAAGAATTAATTTGAAATGTTTCAAAAAAGTATGTACCTGTTCTGTTGTGTATACAAAGAAAAGAAAGATGGCACGCTCATAAGAAAACAAAACACTGCACACATTTTATTTTGGTTTTTTCCGATTGGTTTTTACGCACGCTTATGTGAGCGCAATATTATACACACTTGTTATCTCATTTATCCACTTATTTTCTTTCGCTCAAGAATATTTTTCCCAAAACATATTTTTTGTTATAATTAAATTTAATAAATTGTAATTTAATTTATGTATTTAGATATTATTTATTTGGTATAAAAATAATTCCTTCCGCATCCCACACGACCAACTTGCTCGACACATTCGTTTGCAATAACAATTTCTAGAAAAAAACGAGTTTTAGAAAAAAAAACTAAAAACAACTACATAAATCAACTATTGCTACAGTGTAGTATATTTTTTGTAGTTATTTTTTGAAACTACTACAAAAAAAAGTTGTTTGAGATTTTTTCATACAAAAACGACCGAAATTGTAGTTAAAAACAACAGCTACTACTTACTACACAAACGACCGTCATGTAGTAACTGCAATAATTTTCTGAGTAAATGAATGAATAAGCCATTCGATTTTTCAAATTGAATGAAAAGAAAATCGATTGCATTCTCAAGTGAATGCATTCGATTTTTAAAAGTTGAATGATAAAAAATCGAATGCATTCGATTTTTGAAAGTCGAATGAAAAATAAAACGAATGCATTCGATATTTATAAATCGAATGAGTCTAAAGTGAATTCATTCAATTCGCTAAAATGTGATTGGGGAATGCAATCACTAAATTTTCACTCAGAATGACAAATCGAATTAAGGAATGAAATCCTTCGAAGCTCTGCTCATAAAAAAACAAAACACTGCACACATTTTATTTTGTTTTTTTTTTCGATTGGTTTTTACGCACGCTTATGTGAGCGCTATATTATTCACACTTGTTATCTCATTTATCCACTTATTTTCTTTCGCTCAAGAATATTTTTCCAAAAACATATTTTTTGTTATAATTAAATTTAATAAATTGTAATTTAATTTTTATTTAGATATTATTTATTTGGTATACAAATAATTTCATCCGCATCCCGCACGACCAACTCGCTCGACACATTCGTTTGCAATAAAAATTTCTAGAAAAAAACGAGTTTTAGAAAAAAACTAAAAACAACTACATAAATCAACTATTGCTACAGTCAGAGCTTCGAAGAATGAAATCCTTTTCGTATGAATTCTCAAAAAAATCCATTCAATTTTCATAGTCAGTGAATGCATTCGATTTCATAAATCAACATTGAATGCAGTCCTTGGAATTCATTCGATTGAATGAACAAAAATGAATGCATTCGATTTCTTGTTCATTCGATTTAGAAAAATCGAATGCATTCGATTTTTTATTATTCCACTGCGAATGCAATCGATTTTTTAAATATATAGACCAAAACGGAGCCAAATTTTGGTCCATAATATCGCCTACTCTCTTTACATATGATGACCCTAATGGGCTCTAATTTTGAATCCAAAAAAATTGGTGTTCCCGAAAATTTTAAAAATGCACATATTAACTGCCTATACGACAAAAAAATGTGAAGAGTGTTAGCGATACTATGGACAAAAAATTGGCTCCGTTTTTCTCTATCTTGGTTAGTTTTTTTAAGTTTTTTATGCAATGAATGAATAAGCCATTCGATTTTTCAAATTGAATGAAAAGAAAATCGATTGCATTCGCAAGTGAATGCATTCGATTTTTTAAAGTCGAATGAAAAAAAATCGAATGCATTCGATTTTTGAAAGTCGAATGAAAAATAAAACGAATGCATTCGATATTTATAAATCGAATGAGTCTAAAGTGAATTCATTCAATTCGCTAAAATGTGATTGGGGAATGCAATCACTAAATTTTCACTCAGAATGACAAATCGAATTAAGGAATGAAATCCTTCGAAGCTCTGGCTACAGTGTAGTATATTTTTTGTAGTTATTTTTTGAAACTACTACAAAAAAAAGTTGTTTGAGATTTTTTCATACAAAAACGACCGAAATTGTAGTTAAAAACAACAGCTACTACTTACTACACAAACGACCGTCATGTAGTAACTGCAATAATTTTCTGAGTGTATATATATACAAAAAAAGATATAAAAAACTTAGAGCAGAATCAGTTAAGTTGTTCCTAAATTTTCGGATTTTCTGTGCTTAATATGTAAAACGATAATTATTAAATGTTAATGAATTAATTAAATATTTAATTATATTTTTTTTTTTTTTTTTTGAAAGATAACGTTAAAAACATTACGATTTCAAAATCCCGAATCCCGGGATTTGTAAATGTCAACATCGTTTGGCATCCATACTTCACACATCTAAGAGAATAATCACAATTGGAGCGGGAAGCGGTTTTCCGACACTCTCCCTATATATTTTGTATGAAAACAAAATTCCGCGGCGTTTTTCCGTCGAAATAGATTCTATTCTATTTTCATGGCGTTTTTTCTCTCTCTCTCATTTTATTTTTTGGCGTTGCCGGATTTTAAGCAAAAAAAGTATTGTTTTTCAGTACAGTGTTGTAAAATATAGTTTAAGTACAAATTTTTTGGCAGATGGAAATAAACAACGAAGCAAAACATGAAAAAAATGCTTGGGAATTGTCAAAAAAAAAAATATGGAAAATTATTTAAACAATGGAGTTCGCTGAAAATTTAATAGAAATTGTTAAAAAAAATATGTTTTTATAAATTTTTGAAGTTCTGAAAGATGCAATATGTAAAATTTGTTTTACCTAATGTGTATTTTATTTTTTATTGTTTTGAATAAATTAATTGTGCTGTTTGTTGTGGGATTATGTTTATAATCCTTAATGGCAACTCTTTTATATAAGTAGTTATTAAGTATTTAGTAATTGGTTTTAAGTTACTTTTAAGTTACAATGTATTTGTAATAGACATTCAATAAACGTGCTTAAACCAAACAAGACATAATACAATACTGTTCTAATTAATTATTTTCTTGTTACTTAACTGTTTTATAAGATTTTGTATCTCGATCGTAATTGAATGAGTTCTTAAATATTACAAATATTTTATTGTTTAAATATAAAAAAATGTTCTTGCCAAAAGTACACTCAAAAAAATAAAACTGTAAAGTTAACAAATTTTTTTTTGTTAACTTGAGTTTACTGGCTTTTTAGCAAATTTTTAGTTAAAATCAGCGTTTTAACTACTTTTTTTAGTTAAGTTAAATTTACGAAAATACTAGTTTTGAACAAATTTTGAATTAATTTTTTTTGTTGACTTCAAAACTGAGTTTACGAATTTTTACTAATTAATTTGCTGATTTTTCGTAACAAATTTGTTAAGTGAAATTTCTTGTGTAGCCTCCTATGCGAATCTCATAAGTTCTACTTAAGCTAATGAAAAAACAGAAAAAATAAACTTAAAATTTTTTACTAAATATTTTGTAAATTTTAGTTTA
This sequence comes from Pegoplata infirma, assembly GCA_963921195.1. Lineage (NCBI taxonomy): Eukaryota > Metazoa > Arthropoda > Insecta > Diptera > Anthomyiidae > Pegoplata > Pegoplata infirma. Next base: position 7,760,028 of record OY992541.1, read on the forward strand.
CGAAAAGTAACAAAAAGTTTAGCTGAATTCAACTAATTTTTTTGTTAAAATATGTACATAAAAAAGTTACGAAATTTCAGCTAAATTTTTAGTTAAAGTTACGGTTTTTTTTGCTACATTCATTCTACGAAAAGTTAACTAAATATTTTTAGTTAAATTAACTAAAAATTTAGTAGGCCCAAAATCAGGTGCTTTTTTAGTTAAATTTAACTAAATTTTTTGTTAACTTTACAGTTTTTTTTTTTTTAGTGTAAAAATTCTAAATAAAATTAAAATAATTATCACATCAAATATACATTTCCAAGTACATGTGTATGTAAAAAATAATGTAGGGAAAACCGCAAACCACTTGACGCTTAATTTAAATTAATCGCTCCATTTTTGACGCGTTTTTCCGCTTCCCGCTCCAATTGTAATTAATCTCTAAAGTTGAAAAAGTATTTTTGGGGCAACACTGTTTGAAAACTGTATTATCTAAATTTCGTTAAATTTTACAGCTGAAAACAGTTCTATCCGCATTTGCTAAATTTGTTATTGTTTCTGTGGCAACGCCAATTGTTGTGGTTTAAGAATATTTTTTGCATTGTTTTTATTTTGACCATGTGCACAAAACATCGCCACCACTTCTAATTTTGTATATATTAACTTCCGCATTGCTTAAACAGATATGTGATATAGAGTTTTAATTAAACGTTTTGCATATTCATTATAACAATATCTGCAAAAACTAAAAAAATCAATGGTGTGCCTTACTTAGAAATTAGACAAAGTTAATAAAACTACTACCTTCACTACAAAATAATATCAAACAAACAAAAAAAAAATAACATCAATAGAGAAATGAAAAGTTGGTGTCGTCACTCAGTCAGGTGCAAAAAAAAATATGACTGAAAAAAGGATAAATACAAATAAAAGTGAGTTATTTTTTCGCGTTAAGTCATTATAAAAGTACAAAAAAAAGTGAAAAATAATTCATTATAATCGGTTTACAAAGACGACAAACGCGATAAATATACCAACAACAGTTAGCCGGCATCATCATGTAACGTGACGATATAACTAAAGCAATCAACAAAAACACAAACAATATCAATTGTTGTCATTTAATTGATTTTTTTTTATATTAAAGTTTTCAAAATGCCCTTCTAACAGTCAAAGTCCAATAACAAGTTTCATTTGCACATTAGAAAAAAAAAAGAAAAAACTAAAGTACATAGAAGTAGATAAAAAACACCATTAAATATTATTATTTTTAATATTGTCATTGTTGTGAGTGTCTGGTTTTGTTGGGTTTTTTTAGTTTTTAATTTTTAGTTTTTTTTTGTTTAATCGAGAATAACTTTTGCAAAACAAATAAACTCATTTATTTTATTCATTCAGGATATGATTCGGGCGGGTGGGGGTGTGCTAGGGTTAGATTGAATGTTTTTTTTTTTTATCATAATTAAAGTTTTATTTAAAGCAAGCTAAATCAGATATGGAATTTCGCAAAATATTAATATGTACATATTTGCTTTAAATTAGAAATATATATAAAGGCAAGTAAATACGAAAATTATGCCAGTTAAGTTTAACATTCGAAAAAGTCGATTGATTGATTGACTTTCCGGAAGAACTAAATTCGGTTAAATCAAAGACGAGTTAAAATCTCTTAAAAAAAATTATCGATGTATGCGGAGGAGTTTATACATTAGAGTAGGCTGAAAAATTAGAACTATCAAATAAATTTACATTTTAATACTACAATTTTTAAATATATACCAAAATATATTGAACAAAATTACTAAACATATAAAAATAAAAAAGCCACATCTAAGGTCTTTAAATTTAACATTAAATTTTAATAAGCGCGTGTAACATGTGGAGCCATACAGTGGATCGCAACTAATTTTAATATTTAATAATACATGTCTCTTTATTAATAAATAAACAAAGAAAAATGTATAAATAATAAAAACAAATGTTGGTTATTGTTAAAGTGTTTTACTCCTAAAAACAAGAAATTGGCTGTGAACCACTGTATGTATTTTTAAATAAAAAAAACTCTAAAACTTATTTGAAACAAAATAGAAAAAGTAAAAAAACAATAAATTTGCATTTGGCGTAATTTTCATTCATACACCATTTACTGCAGTAATACTCAGTTATAACTAGGGATGCATGCACTAAAAATCAAAAAATATAAGTTAAAAAATAACGCAGGGTTTTATAATTAATATTAAAACTTATAAACACATACGGTGACTCGCAGCTTATTTCGTGTGAAAGATATTAGTTAGCAATCCATTAAAGACAAAGCTAACTCAAATAGACCTAATTATTATCAAATAAGTATTTTTGTAAAAAGTCATGTGTATGTAATTAATCAAGCTTTTATTTAAGCTTAATGGCGTTCAGATTGTGTAAATATTAAATGTGCTATGAGGGACGAAATAAAAATTGAAATTATTGAAAGACCTTTTTTAGAAAATTTCTTAAAAATATTTTTGAGTCGATTTTATCCAAACCCAAATATTAAAAATTTAAAAAACAGTTCAGTGGTTAATATTCATTTATTAAATAGTTTTTCCAAAGTCCCAAACAAAACCCAAAATTTTTAAAACACAGTAGAAGAAATTTGAGATTTTTGACCTCCAATTCTTTTGACCACCAATTTTTGGTAAACAAAGAAAACACTAAATTGTTTTATAATTTTAGAACACCTAAGTGTAAAGTAGTGAGATATGAAAATAACTGAACATTTCCTTTGTTTGCAAAAAAATGGTGGTCAAAAGAATTGAAGGTCAAAAAATTCGGATTTCTTCGACTGCATTTTAAAAATTTTGATTTTTGTTTGGGTCTTTGGATAAATTACTTGATAAATGTATATATTTTATTGGACTATTTTTTAAATTTTTAATGTTTTAGCTTGGGAAAAATCGGCCTAAAAGTATTTTTAAGAAATTTTCTAAAAAACGTCTTTAAATAATTTCAATTTCCATTTCGACCGTTGTAGTACGTTTTGTGTTTACTCAATCTGGACGCCATTAAGCTTAAATTAAAGCCCGATAAATTACCTACACAGCACTTTTAACAAAAATACTCGTTTGTTAATAATTAGGTGTATTATTGTTATCTTTGTCTTGAATGGATTGCTTACCGATATCTAACACACGAAATAAGCTGCGAGTCACTGTATGTAAGTGAAAGATTTTATTTAAGAAATTAAGATAATCTTAATCCTTTGACGGCCGCTAGAGTTGTCAACTATTCGGCATATTTCAAAAACCGGTTTTCGAATAGTTAAAAAAACCGCCGTTTTTGAAAAACCGGTTTTCGGTTTTTTTATTTGAAAACCGGTTCGAATAACCGGTTTTTTCGTTTTTTTTTTTTAATAAAAATAGTTTAAAAAATTAAAAAAAGGGTTTTATTTGCTTTTAACAAAACAAAAAGAGGAAAAAAAGTTTTTTTTAAAAAACAAGTAAGAAAATTATAGTCGGTCAAGACCGACCATATAATACCCAACACCAGAGTTTCCCAGAAAATGGGTCCCATGGACCGATTAGATCTATATGTTGTCAAATCTTTAATAAGTGTAAAAAACACTCACAAATCAAATTTTAGTGAAATAGGATTCTGTTGACAAAAAACCGCTTTAACTGAATATCGGCCGAAATTTTCACATGGGGCCTAGGTCCAAAAATGGTCCGATTAAGCAGATTTAATAAGGTACGCGTTTAACATATACAAACAAAATTATAATTATTTTTATTTTCATAAAATTTGAGAGATTTATGCGAAAATCGGGAAGGTGGTTTGGGGGCTACAAGAAGAACTGGCCCGATTCCTTTAAAATTCGGAATGGTATTTGTAAAGACAAAACACGTTTACCTGCCAAGTTTTTCAATAGGCTTCGTCCTTAGGCCACAAGAGGCTTAAGTTTAAAATTTAAAGTGAATTGGTTAAAAATTGCGACCTGTAAATAAAACTAGGTTGATTAAAAAAAATATACCCCGCTTAAAGCGAACTTCGTTTATAACGAACTATTTTTACTGTCCCTCGGAGTTCGTTATAACCGGGTTTGACTGTAATATGTATATGATGACAATTTTGCTGGCTGGTTGCTTGCTGCTAAATTGTAAAGAATCATAACCGCGTCTTTTAATCTTATTTTTTTGTCATTTACTATGAATAAAGAAACAAAATTTCATATACAGAGTTGTATTTTACAAAATTTTTAACAAATGATGACAATAAAATTAAGTATTATATATTCGAAAATGTCGAATAATTCGACATCAAAAAACCGGTTTTTCGAATAACTAGAAAAAACCCGGTTTTAAAAAACCGGCTTGAAAAAACCGGGAAAAAACGAAAAAACCGGTTTTTCGAATAATTCGGAAACCGGTTTTGACAACTCTAACGGCCGCACTTAAACTGAAAGAAAATATGTTTTTATACCCTCCACTTAGTGATAGAGGATATATATAAGTTTGTCATTCCGTTTGTAACTCATCGAAATATCGGTCTGGGACCCCATAAAGTATATATATTCATGATGCCCGATCGATTCTAAGCCATTCTAGCGATGTCCGTCTGTCCGTCTGTCCGTCTGTCTGTCTGTCTGTCTGTCTGTCTGTCTGTCTGTCTGTCTGTCTGTCTGTCTGTCTGTCTGTCTGTCTGTCTGTCTGTCTGTCTGTCTGTCTGTCTGTCTGTCTGTCTGTCTGTCTGTCTGTCTGTCTGTCTGTCTGTCTGTGGAAAATGCTGTCGCGGACAAAATATGACTGAAACACAGAGATGACTGAAACTTAACATATTTATTGGAAGTTCTCCCGAGAAGTTTGGTATTGCATTTGAGCGATATCGGTTCAGCGGTTCAAAAGTTATGAACGAAAATGTAAGCACACCTCAAAAATTTCAGTACATTCAACATAACCTAAAAATACAAAATGCTTTAATTCGGCTTCTGGTTGACATATGTGAACATAATTGAACACCAAATGGTATTTAAACAAGTACGAACATATTTTTTGACAAAAAAAAAAAATAGCGGATTTTTTTTTTAACAAAATTTTTTTTCGCGGAATTTTTTTTCAAAATTTTTTTTTTTTTATTTTCAAAAGTAATTTCCTTTTAAATAAAGTTTTTTGCAATATTCTTTTTGAAATTGTGGAGGGTATCACTACATTCGGCAAGGCCGAATTTAACTTTTTTACTTGTTTTTTATGGATTCGCGCTTATCCACCTACCGTTTCTTAATGAAAGTGTTTTCAAAAATATTTATTTTTTTACTCCTTCAATAAAAAATGCACGGGATATATATGTTTATCCCATTGGTTGTCAACGGTAAAAAATTTAAACAATTGGATAGCGTGTTTTCAACAAACAGACAGACGGACGGACATCGCGAGATCGTCTTAAAATCGATCGAGGATCATGAATATATGTATATATATATATAATATACATATATGTATATTAGAGTGTCCCTTATTTTGGAAATGTTGAGACGGTACCCCCTCATTTTTTTCCTTTTGACTAAAAAATAACTCAGGAAAAATTTTACGCCCCTACGACCACGCCTTCCCTACGCGACGGGGCCTTAAAGAACGGGGCCTTAAAAATAATTTTTCCATACAAACCAAAATTTTTTTTTTTTGATTTTTAATTTTTTTGTTATTAATTATAATATTACTTGGTTAGCTTATTCATGACAAAAAATTTGATTTTGGTGGGATGAGGCTTTCAGTTCTAAAAAATTTTTCGAAAAAAAAAATGTTGAGCTTTTGGGGTCCTACAGTAAAAATTTTTTTAAATTTTTTTTTTTTTAGTTTTGACAAGCAACGGTTTTAGTTGTAATGTTGCTTTTAATGGTATATATTCATAAAAAAATATTATTCATATCTGTGACATCTTGATCGTTTATCGAAAAACATCAAAAATTCATTTTTTACCCTTTTTTACATCACGATAAAGATGTCACAGATAGGAATAATATTTTTTTATGAAAATATATCATTAAAAGCAACAATTCAACTAAAACGGTTGCTTGCCAAAACTAAAAAAAGATATTTTTTAAAAAATTTTTACTGTAGGACCCCAAAAGCTCTAAATTTTTTTTTTCGAAAAATTTTTTAGAACTGAAAGCTTCATCCCACCAAAATCAAATTTTTTGTCGTGAATAAGCTAATCAAGTAATATTATAATTAATAACAAAAAAATTAAAAATCAAAAAAAAAAATTTCTGCTTTGTATGGAAAAATGATTTTTAAGGCCCCGCTCTTTACGGCCCCGTCGCGTAGGGAAGGCATGGTCGTAGGGGCGTAAAAGTTTTCCTGAGTTATTTTTTAGTCAAAAGGAAAAAAATGAGGGGGTACCGTCTCAACATTTCCAAAATAAGGGACACTCTAATGTATATATGGGGCATTCCATGTGAAATCGGACACTTTGAAAAACTTTTTTTTTAGATTTTCCCAATTTGTTTACAGTTTTTAGTACCCTTCGAAAACTTCTTCGTGGTAAATTTTCAGATTTTTTTGATGACCCGTTCACAAGATATCGAATTTTTAAAAATTGGTAGTTTGTTCCTTTACTCAAACTTCTTTTAATGATAACTTCTTCAATAATGGTCCGAATTTCAAATTTTTTTTTCAAAATTTTTGTTTTTTTACGTACTTTCTAAAAAAAAAATCCCAAAAAAATTCTTAAAAGCGCTCTAGTATGCGATTTTTAAGTTTTAAAATTTAAATCTCATTTTTGCAATCGTTTGTACTCTTCGATTTTTTTTAAACTTTTTTGTGTAAAACTTCTATCAATTCTACAATTTTTTTGCCCAGGAAGATCGTGGGATAACGATTATTACTATTTTTTAAAATTTTTTGAAAAAATTTTATTGTAATTTTTCAATCTTAAAATCATTTCTACTGCTCCAATGGTGCGTCATAGAGGGGTTCTTTATAAGACCGACCCCCATTAATTTTTACGTCTTAACATTTCTTTGGAACAAACTAATACCCTATCTCCAATTTCTAAGGGGGCTCCCACACAAAACGACATTTTTTTAAATTTGTTCCAACCGCTCTAACTGCCCTAATAGTGCCCTTAGAGCAACAAAATGTATGACGGACCCACAATATTTTTTTAGTCCAAACATTTTCTCTGAACACACCTACCCTCTATCTTTAACTGTTAAGGCAGTCCCCATACAATTTTTTTTATTTTTTGTAAATTTGTTTTATTTAATCAGCTTCTACCGGTCCAATGGTGCGTCCGAGAGGGGTCATTAGTGAGACCGACCCCCATTTATTTTTACCCTACAACATTTTTTCAAAACATACCTACGCCCTATTTCCACTCCCTAAGTAGGCTCCCATACAAAATTACATATTTATAAAATTTGCTCCAACTGTTATTTGTATGGGAGCCTACTTAGGGAGTGGAGATAGGGCATAGGTATGTTTTGAAAAAATGTTGTAGGGTAAAAATAAATGGGGGTCGGTCTCACTAATGACCCCTCTCGGACGCACCATTGGACCGGTAGAAGCTGATTAAATTTAACAAATTTAAAAAAAATAAAAAAAAATTGTATGGGGACCGCATTAAAAGTTAAAGATAGAGGGTAGGTGTGTTCAGAGAAAATGTTTGGACTAAAAAAATATTGTGGGTCGGTCATACATTTTGTTGCTCTAAGGGCACTATTAGAGCAGTTAGAGCGGTTGGAACAAATTTAAAAAAATGTAGTTTTGTGTGGGAGCCCCCTTAGAAATTGGAGATAGGGTATTAGTTTGTTTCAAAGAAATGTTAAGACGTAAAAATTAATGGGGGTCGGTCTTATAAAGGACACCTCTATGACGCACCATTGGAGCAGTAGAAATGATTTTAAGATTGAAAAATTACAATAAAATTTTTTCAAAAAATTTTAAAAAATAGTAATAATCGTTATCCCACGATCTTCCGGGGCAAAAAATTTGTAGAATTGATAGAAGTTTTACACAAAAAAATTTAAAAAAAATCGAAGAGTACGAACATTTTCAAAAATGAGATTTAAATTTAAAAACTTAAAAATCGCATACTAGAGCGCTTTTAAGAATGTTTTGGGATTTTTTTTAGAAAGTACGTAAAAAAACAAAAATTTTGAAAAAAAAATTTGAAATTCGGACCATTATTGAAGAAGTTATGATTAAATGAAGTTTGAGTAAAGGAACAAACTACCAATTTTTAAAAATTCGATATCTTTTGAACGGGTCATCAAAAAAATCTGAAAATTTACCACGAAGGAGTTTTCGATGGGTACTAAAAACTGAAAACAAATTGGGAAAATCTAAAAAAAAAGTTTTTCAAAGTGTCCGATTTCACATGGAATGCCCCATATATATTATATCGCTCCTTTACTTGTATAGTGTCATAACTCAAAAAATGCGTTTTTTGAGTTAATGATGCAGAATTATTCTTTATATCGTGCTTTATATTGTGTCAATAATATACTATATCTATAATTAATATCTTTTAAACTTACTGTTTGAGAAAAGTACACGCCATTATTACATTTTCTATGTACCGGACACGGTGATGCCATTGGAGGTAACCACATTTTGCCTTTTTTGGCTACCCGAGTAAAAATAATTTAATATGATCTTATATACTTTTATATAGTCATATTATTTCATATATGATCATGTGTGACACTATGTTTTGTGAGATAAATTTATATAATAAATTTTGATGTGCGATTTGTTTAAGATATCGCCATACATAACTATATGTTGTAACATCTGGTCCCATGCATCATTGCGAATTTCTAAGTGTTTTATATATAATTTTATATGCCTCCATTATTTTTTAATTTTTTTAAGTTTTTTCCAAGAACATGTTTTTATCGCAAATATTTTCAAAGTGTTTTATATAAAATTTCATATGACTTCATATTTTTTTTATTTTTCTAAGTTTTTTTCAAGCACCTATTTTTTATCACGAATATTTTCTAAGTGTTTTATATAAAATTTTATGTGACTGCATCTTTTAAATTTTTTCTAAGTTTTTTTAAAGGAACATTTTTTTATCGCAAATATTTTCTAAGTGATTTATGGTCTCAATTTTTAAAAATTTTCCAAGTTTTTCCAAGCACAAATTTTTTTGATAATATTTTCTAAGTGTTTTATATAAAATTTAACATGACTCCATTTTTTGAAGTTTTTTTTTAAGAACAACTTATTTTTATTATTTTAATTGTTCAGCTTTTCATTAAAAAATAAAAAAAAAACATCCGATTTATAAAATTGTATAAATTTTAATATAATTGGATATAATTGTATATCATTGGATTAAACCAAAACTCGTATCAAAGTCGATATAAAGTTATATAAACTGATATTATTAGATAATATTCGATCAAATCTAATGAAACCATTTTTCGTATATGATTATATCAAAATAGACACGAACCCATATAAAATTATATATTGCGTCATATCATTTTTTTTACTCGGGTATAGAAACTAATTTACAAAAATAGAAGGATGAGATTAAGCTCATGTGCGGGCCCCCGTAGGCTAGTTGGTAGCGTGCTTGCCTTTCAACGTTGGGGTCCTGGGTTCGATTCCCACCAGAACCCTTGATTTTTTTTCGCTACAACGAGACGACGGTCATTGTCACCAGTTCTCGGTTAGGTTGAATTTATTAAAAATGAGTTGTAAATAAATAGAAAAAATAAATAAAAATAATTGATCATGTGATCAAAACTAATTATTATTATTATGCTTATTAGTGTCCGACCGAATATTCGGCTTCGGCCAAAAAGCACTATTCGGCAACTATTCGGCTTCGGCCACAATTTTGGCCGAATAGGCCGAATACCGAATAATTGTATAATATTTGTGCTCACGTGTTAAAAAACACACTAAACTAACTTTGAATCACATTAGTAAGCCACAAAAACATTTTACTAAGTGTTTTTACAACTAAAAACATTTTTTACATTCAAAAAAAATTTTCGGTCAAAAAAAATTTACACTCTAAAATATATTTTTTTACAAAAATGTCCAAAAAAAATTTTTTTGCTTAAAATAAAATCATCCTAGACAACATTCTCATGCATTTGAGTACCCCGCCGAGTCGAGTTTTATTTTTTTCTTGTTTTTACTACATAAATATTTTTTTTTTTAATATTCGGCTTCGGTTTGGCCGAATAGTGAAAATTTGGCCGAATATTCGACTTCGTCCAAAAAAGGTGTATTCGGTCGGACACTAATGCTCATGTGTTCCCATGTTAGTGGGTTTGAAATAAATGAATAAACTGTGAAGAAAATAAATTAAATTATAATAAAACTATTAAAAAATCTAAAATTTTAACAAATCTAAAAAAAGAATATGTATAAAATAAAACAAACATTTTTGTTTTTTCAATCTACATTGGTTGACATTGTGGAAGGTATTTAAAGATTCGGCACAGCCGAATATAGCTTCCTTAGAGTCCCCGCACAACAATGTCGGAGCGGTTGACGGTTCGGTTATGAGAGAGTATAGGCGCAAAACAAAGGCGGCAGCGGAAAATTCAGTCATAGGTTTATATTTACATTATTTCTTCACTTCTTCTTAACATTTTTATTTAATTTTGTTATTTTTTTTTAATTTTAATATGTTTTTTAAGAATTTTATATATTTTTTTTAGAGATCACATTTTTTTGTTTACTTTATCGAAAATAATCGAAATATTTATAAAAAATGTGGCAACATTTTCATATCAAAAATTAAAAGAGAGAGAGAAACCGACACAAAAATAAAATTGATTGAAAATAATCACAATTAGAGCGGGAAGCGGTTTTCCGCAACTCTCCCCATACACTTTGTATGAAATCAAAATTCCGCAGCGTTTTTCCGCCGAAATAGATTCCATTCTATTTTCATGACGTTTTTTTTATCTCTGAGAATAATCACAATTGGAGCGGGAAGCGTTTTTCCGCAACTGTTCACACACGTTTTATATGAAAACAAAATTCCGCCAAGTTTTTCCGCCAAACTAGATTCAATTCTATTTTAGAGGACAATTGCGGAAAACCGCTTGCCGCTCCAATTGTGATTGTTGTCAGAATCTATTTCGCCGGAAAAACGATGGGGAATTTTGTTTTCATACAAAATGTATGGGAAGAGTGATTATTCTTTTTATTGAACCGGTTTTCGGTCGAGCATACCATAAAATCGCATACCAGAACACTTAAGAATTTTTTATGAATTTTTATTTACATAGAAAAACAGAATTTGGAACATTTTTTTTGAAGAAGTTATGAGTAAAAGCAGTTTGAGTAAAGGAACAAGCTCCAATTTTTTGAAAATTCTATATCTTTTGAACCGGTCATCAACAGAATTTTAAAAATTTACCATAAAGGAGTTTTCGAAGTACTAACTAAAATTTTAAGTGTTCGAATTGTCATGGAATGCTCTATATGGGGCATTCCATGCCAAATCGGACACTTTGAATAATTTTTTTTTTAGATTTTTGACAGCTTTTAGTACCCTTCGAAAACTCCTTCGTGGTAAATTTTCATATTTTTTGTATGACCCGTTCTAAAGATATCACATTTTTAAAAATTGGTAGTTTGTTCCTTTACTCAAACTTCTTTTAACGAAGTTTTTGAAAAAAATTTATTGTAATTTTCCAATCTTAAAATCATTTTTACTGCTCCAATGGTGCGTCATAGAGTGGTCATTTCCAAGACTGACCCCCATTAATTTTTACGTCTTATCATTTCATCGCAACAAACTAATACCCTATCTCCAATTTCTAAGGGGGCTCCCACACAAAATTACATTTTTTAAAATTTGCTCCAAAAAAAAATTACAAAAAAATTGCATTTTTTATTGAAAAATCTAATTTTTCTGCTAAAATTATGAATCTCGGAACCAATTAAATAAAAATCAATACAAATGTATGGAAAATCGTGCTTCGGTTTGCGTCGCATTTCTCCGGTCCCAATTAACGACGCAAATCGGGGTATTGGTGTTCTAAACTACCAATTTTTATAAATTTGATATCTTTTGAACGGGTCATCAAAAAAATCTGAAAATTTACCACGAAGGAGTTTTCGAAGGGTACTAAAAACTGTCAACAAATTAGAAAAATCTAAAAAAAATTATTCAAAGTGTCCGATTTGACATGGAATGCCCCATATACATAATTATTTTCTGTTTTGGTATGGCATTTAATTTCAAACAGTAAACAAAGGGTAAATTTTATTACAAAAAATTAAACAAAAACGTTTTTAGTATAAATAGCGAGAAATTTGAGTTATTGAACAGACAACTATTTTCCATTATTGGAAAAAAAAAATTTATCTTACAAGGGAAGCGTCACTCCAATATTTATGATTTTGTAGAGCAGGAAAAATATTTAGTGACAGACATACATAATTAGAGGGTGTAAATGTGTGAAGAAGACACCGTAATTTTTGAGTTTTTTTTCGTTTATCTCCCTTTTTATGTAAAAAAATGTATTAGGGAGGCACGAATAATGACTTTTTACCAGTTTCGTCGATTGCCGGATACATTTTGGTTCCTTTTGAGCTAAAAACTCTGTGTTTTAATTTTTAGCCCAATCGGACAATTTATCCCGTGCCTCTGGGGGTTGTTGTAAATAGCTGCTGACGTTTTACGTCAGACAGGGTGGCACGAATAATGCCTTTTTTTGAATCTCATCGATCGCCGGCATAATTATGGTTTATTTTGATCTAAAAACCCTATGTTTAAATTTTTAGCCAAATCGGACAAAATTAACCCGTTTTGTACCAAAAAAATTTTCCCATATAAATTTAATTTTTATACCCTCCACTCTAGTGATAGAGGGTATATATAAGTTTGTCATTCCGTTTGTAACACCGAAAAACCCTTGTCGAAATTCAGTCTTTTGCTCATAACTTTTGAACCACTGGACCGATTTTGCTGGATTGCAATACCAACCTGACCAGGTAAATGCCCAACATATATGCCAAACTTCAGGAGCCTCCGTAAAGTCTTTCAAAAGTTAGCGTGTTTTCAACAGACAGACAGACGGACGGACGGACATCGCTAGAATATCTTAGAATCGATCACTGATCAATAATATATATACTTTATGGGGTCCCCGACCGATATTTCGATGCGTTACACACGGAATGACAAAGTGAGTATACCCCCATACTGTAGTTGGAGGGTATAAAAATTTTTTTTACACAAAATAAAATATTTCTAATCATAACTGTTATTTTTTTCACGTTAGAAAATTTACTATCACTTAAAATGGGCATTGTGGAGGGTATTCATAGATTCGGCTAAGTCGAATTTAACTTTTCTACTTGTTTATTTTTAATTATTATTTTACTTGATTGAAATTGACTTCGAAAAAAAAATTAGGCCCGTTGGGGTCCTACTCTAAAAATTTGTTTACCTTTTTTTTTATACCCTCCAACCACAGTATGGGGGTATACTCACTTTGTCATTCCGTGTGTAACGCATCGAAATATCGGTCTAGGATCCCATAAAGTGTATATATTATTGATCAGTGGTCGATTCTAAGACATTCTAGCGATGTCCGTCTGTCCGTCTGAGGAAGACACGATACAGTTCAAAATAAAAGATCTAGACTCCTGAAGTTTGGTACGAATATGTGTTATGGTATTGGGCTGGTTAAGTTCGAACATCGAAAAAACGACATTTTCTAATTCTCTGGGTTCAAGTGCAGGACTTTGAACTTCTTGTAGCAGGATATAACAAATAATTCTGTATGGTTTAGCCAAAAACGACATATTTTGAATTATGACACTATACAAGTAAATGAGCGATGTGTTCTTTTCAAAAACATCGAAACTTCCCAACACTGTAACTCTGCCAATATTATATTTGTAATTTTGACTACCTATTATTATCTTAATATTTGCTAAAATTATACGCAAATCGGACAACATTTGTTTTTTGGTGTGGACCGTTGACGCGTTTTGCCCCATATATATCGACAATTTTGCTTCAATTTTACCAAAATTTAGGAAAAATCAAAATTACATTTTAAATTTCACAAAGAAAATTTTTTTTTAAAATTCGTTTTCTTTTTGCAGTTCAAGTCTGATAAATGTTAAATATCGTTAATCGAACAATTTTTTAAAATTTGTAAGCTGGTGTTACACTCAATTAACTGAAAATTTATAAAAACTAAATTTATGCATTTTTACTCAAATGCATACATATAACTTGTACAATTTTCAACAAATTTTTTTTTGACCATCTTAATTTCTTCGTAATAGATCAAACTTGATCTGTAAAGAAAGAAATTATTTTAACTTTTTTTTATCTTTCTCAAATTTTCGATTAAATTTGCTTCTTTCCCCGAATTTCGGTAAAATTGAAGAAAAATGGTCGATATATCGATTAATAGCTTCTAAGGCGATAATCAGATTGCAAAATGTTGTATCTACATACCCAGCAGAAATTTTGCTGAACTGGCAGCAGCTTTTGGAAAGGAAACTCGAGTCAAGGAGCGCATCCAAACCTACTAAATTCATGCATGATTCTCTAAGGCGATGTCACACTTTAGAGCGCTAGTTGGATACACCGAAAAAGCGCTCTTAAGATGCTCTGAATTCACATCTCTTTAGAGCGCTGAAAAAATCGCTATAAAGATGAAGTGAATTCATGAATTTTTTTAGAGCTGATTTAAGCAGAATAAAGATGAAGCACATTTGAATATTTCTGAAATACAAATTGCAAAATCTAAAATACAATTGACTATTTCTAAATACAATTGGAAAATCTTAAATACAATTGACTAATTTTGAAAATCAGTTGACTCCCTGCAAGCATTTGGAAGAAATATCGCCTAAGAGATCCAATTACATTTAAAAAATTTCCAATTATATTTCGAAAATTTCAAATTATATTTCAGAAACTTCCATTTATATTTCAGATATTACCATTTATAACCAAAAAAATTTTAATTACATTTCAAAAATTTTCAATTATATTGGAAATTTTTGAAATATAATTGGACATTTTTAAATATAATTGGAGATTCTAAAATATGATTGGACATTTTTTGTAATATAATTTGTATTTTCTGAAACTAAAGTGGAAATGGTGTACTCAATTTTTTTTTCATTCAAAATGTGAGGTGTTATGATTGAAGCACTC
Organism: Pegoplata infirma; assembly: GCA_963921195.1. Classification (NCBI taxonomy): domain Eukaryota; kingdom Metazoa; phylum Arthropoda; class Insecta; order Diptera; family Anthomyiidae; genus Pegoplata; species Pegoplata infirma. The sequence continues at coordinate 7,775,154 of OY992541.1, forward strand.
TTTGCAGCGCTGATTAATGCTCAATAATGATGCAGTGAAATTATGTGTCTTTGTCCAAAACTTATGGTTTTTTATTCAAAAAGTGTTAAATATATTCAAAAGGAAAGCATGTACACTAAAAAAAAAATAACTTACAATTAGTCAAAGTATTAGTAAAAGGTGTTGTAATTTTCTTCAACCAAACTTTAGCAAAAAAAAAAAAATGTAAAAATTTTATTTTTACAGATTTTTTTGGCAATTTACTATTGGTAAAATACAACATTTTTATCGTATTTTTACTATATTTTCTTGCTAGTTTTTTTTATTATTTAACGATAATTTAAGCAAAAATTAGTATTTTAATTAAAGAAATGGTAAGTTTTTTTTTTTTTTAGTTTAAGAAAAAAAATTTTGTTTAAAATGTTCTAGTGTGAAACAAGTAAGAGTGTTAAATTCGGCTGTGCCGAATCTATTATACCTTCCAACATGTAAAAAAATTAAAAAAAAAAATTTTGACAGGGTCGTTGTTTTAAGGGGGGGGGGGGGCAAGGAAGGGGGAGGGGTCGGTGATCTGGGGTGACTCCTTGGCTCTCACGGCATATGTTTACAAGTTCATTTTTGTCTGCTTTGTGCACCAAAGTTATATAGTTTTATAATTATTTAAATTATTTTTTTATCCACGCCCTTAAAAAAGGGGCGGGGCAAAAAAACGAAATTTTTTAATCCCCTGGGTCCAAGCGCAGGACTATAAACTTCTACGAACATAAAAATGTCTCATTTGGTTCACAAAAATACAAAAAACCTCAAAAAAATTTGCATTTTTAAGAGGTTGGTTCAGTTCTTCAAGGGGGAACTTTTTTCCCCCTGGTCCGATTTGGCCCATTTCCGAACTTAACCTGCCTAGGAGCATAAGACATATTTATGCCAAACTTGAGGTGTCTAGCTTTTTTATTTTGGACTGCATCGTGTTAACTACAGACGGACGGACGGCGGACAGACGGACGGACGGACGGACATCGCTAGAATGTCTTAGAAACGATCACTGATTAATAATATATATACTTTATGGGGTCCCCGACCGATATTTCGATGCGTTACACACGGAATGACAAAGTGAGTATACCCCCATACTGTAGTTGGAGGGTATAAAAAACATTGTAGATTCTGCTGCTGTTGAAAGTCCAGCTTCCGAGAAGAAGGCAAAAGATGATGCTGCCAACACCGTAGCAAAGTAGCCAACCATGAACTGGAATAATGGTTGATGATGCTATTAGTAACTTTAAAGAACGTGGCGCTCAAAAATAGTCTACACAATTTTTAGTATTTTTTACCATATTTTTTTTTGCTAATTTTACCATTTTTTTGCTAATTTTATATGAATTTTTTTTTTAATTTGGAACCTAAATTGTTAATAAAAAGTTAATAATTTTGAAAGATTATTTTTTTTATTTTAACACATACTTAAATATCTAATCTTCAATATCCAAAAGTTTTTTTTTATTTTTTTTTAAATACATGTGAAAAAAAATTCAAAATTCAAAAAAAAATTTTTTAATTTTTTACAAATTTTACGTAAAAATGTAAGAAATTTCTTGTGTAGACTACTACGCAATTCTCATTTGTTCTACTTAAGCTAAAAAAATGACGCAAAAAAATAAAAAAAAGTGAAGTGTTGTTCTTTAAATTTTTTGTTTAAAGTGTTCATGAACTATTTTTAAAGAAATTGTTTCCTAAATTTTAGTTATGTCTTTATACCCTCCAACTACAGTATGGGGGTGTACTCACTTGGTCATTCCGTGTGTAAAGCATCGAAATATCGATCTAGGACCCCATAAAGTATTTATATTATTGATCAGTGATCGATTCTAAGACATTCTAGCGATATCGGTCTGTCCGTCCGTCTGTGGAAGACACGATATGAAATTTGGCACATATATGTCTTATGTTCATAGGCTGGTTAAGTTCGGAGATGGGCAAAATCGGACCAGGGGGGAAAAAGTTCCCCCTTGACGAAGTAAACCAACCCATGAAAAAAGGAAACTTTTTATAGTTTTTTTTTGGTCCGCGCCCTTTTGTGGGCGTGAATATTAGCAAATAATTTATATAATGATGAAATTGTATACTTTTGTACAAAAAGCATAGTAATTAAATTTGTAAACATTTTTGACCAGGGGGAAGGTGTCCCCAAGGATCCCCGACAACCCCCCCCCCCCCCACCTAAAAAAACGCCCCTGCATTTTTTTTAAACGTTGGAGGGTATAAAAGATTCGGCACAGCCGAATTTAACACTCTTACTTGTTTTTTTTTAGTTTACTGATTTAAAACCAATAACTATATTAGTGCGATACAAATACCGAAAGAAATTCATACCCTTATCCTAATGCCAAAACCAATTAAAAACAAATACTTTTATTCCGCAAAACTAATACAGATAAAATACCAATACCAATTTAATTTAATTTTTGAAGTTGTACCAATACCAATTTAAGACCAGGTGCATTACATTCAAAAAATTATGTTAGTAAAATCAACTGAAAATGTCAGTTAAAATAACTACTTTGTAAGTTGTTTTTGGGTCAACTACTTTTTCAGTTAAATCAACTAACAATGTTAGTTATTTTAACTAACAAAAAACAACTGACTTATGTAGTAAAAACTACTAACATTTGTAGTTAAAACAACTATTATGTAGTAAAAATAAAATAATCAATATATAATTTTTTTTTCCAAAAAATGTTTCAGAAAAATGATTGAAGAAAATTTTTTAAAAAAAGTTGTGAATAATTAAAAAAACGAAAATTTATTTAATTTTTTTTTTTTAAGCTTTGAAAATTTTTCAGAGATAAAAATAAATAAAATAAACTACTTTAAATAACTGTTACTACATTACAGTACTTTTTTGTTAGTTGTTCAAAAAAAGGACTTAAAATAACTAACAGAAATAGTTGTTTGATATTTTTCATACAAAAACAACTGATTTTGCAGTTGAAAACAACTTACTACTGTAAAATATACAAATAACTAACATGTAGTAACTTACATAATTTTCTGAGTGTACCAATACCCAATCCAAAATGATTTAAAACCAGTACTAATTTAACAAAAAGTCAATATCAATTCCAAAAAATATTCAAAACCAGCATCAATGATATTGCTATTTATATCATTTCGGTACTCACCCTTGGTTATAAAATCTATGCTGAGTATTAAGGTGTTTAAAATAAATAAGTTCTACTATGAAAAAAAAGCAATGATAGTAAACAAATAATGATAAACAGAAGTAATTGACTCTTTTGAGCCGATGTTTATTATTGCAAACAAATAAACGTCATCTGCAACTTTGTGTATAGTGCGTCCACTATTCACAATGGATTCGACTTTGCCGAATCCATGAATACCCTCCACAATGCCATTTTTAGTTATAGAAAATTTTCTAACGCGAAAAAATTTTACAATTTTGGATTAGAAATATTTTATTTTTTTTTTGTGATTTTTGTAAAAAAAAAAAACAATTTCTTTTATTGTTTTTTCTTGGAGTACAGACCGAGCTCAAATTATATTTGTTATAAGGGTTTAAGTTGAAAAAATGCAGAAGAAAAATTGAATTTCTAATTTTTTTTGTTTTTAAATTTTTTTTTTATTGTTAATTTTTTTTGAGTGTTGTTAAAATAAAAAAAATATTTTTAGGTTACAAAAATACTTTGTAAACTATTTTTTTCGTGACTTGCCAATGTTTTTAAAGCTTTTTTTGACGTCTTTTCAACATGTACATTTGAGGTTTAACCAATCTCAAATTCGCGGTTTTGCTCATAACTTTAAACCCACTTAACAGATTTTGCGGAACTTCAATACCAACCAGATTAGGCAAAAAAAATGTATACGTCATGCTTCAGAGTTGTCCTTTGAAAGTTAGCGTGTTTTTAAACAGGTAAATTAAAAAAAAAAGACCCTGCTGAAATTCGCGAGTTTGGTTATAACTTTTGAACGACTGGACCGATTTTGCTGAAATGCAATACCAATCTGAACAGGTAAATAACAAACATATATGCCAAGCTTCAGCAGCCTCAGTTAAGTGTTTCAAAAGTTAGTGTGTTTTCAACAGACAGACGT